>PQWD01002622.1:42731-55140 GCA_019425675.1 Leucinodes orbonalis
CATCGTTCCACCTGCTCATAGAACACCGTGTATAATCCACAGAACACAAAACCCCTCCTCGATCTTCACCGGCGGTACATCAATTCGTTCCCATATTAGCTGTCAACAGGCGCGACCGATCGTCTCGCTCCCCGCTACGAAAAACATACAAAACAAACACGACGCCGTCATAGTCACCGGCCGAGCCCGCGGCAAATATTTAGGGGTAACTTTTAAAAGCCCTTTCTGTTATGCGCTAGGGTTTATTAAGTCTTGGTAGAGTCATAAAAATAAAATTTATGATGGGCTTACTCTTAAGCACTGACTATGCTAGTGGAAGAGACGTGCTCTAAGATGGAGCTAGCTTGCCCAGAAAAAACCTAATGTTGACAAAACCATGGTGCACGAACTTTAAATAATGTACTAAAAGAAATATAACAATAAAGGCCGAAATATGTACAAGTTAATTTAAAAACCAGTTCACAAAATGAAAGAAATGTTTGGTTTAGTGTGACTATGAAAGCAAAGTAAAAAGGTGTGAAATGAATTCGGGCTCTTCGTATGGTAAACACTATCATTTGAACTACTAATTTCTACATCTAAGTATCTACTACTTAATATAATGGTCAAGTAAAAAACATTGTTTTCGTGTGTATGGGGACTAGATAATAAATTATGGTGCCGACGTGAAACACCAATTATAATATTTTATTCATGACTGTGCTGTCCTCAAGAAATTTTTAGTTGAAAATCTCCACTTATAACTTATAAATGAGCGCCGGTGGCTCATTAGTGTGGACTGTTGCCTATGGATCTGAACGGGCAAGGTTCAAAACTCGCCACGCACTTATGTCTTTTCGAATTTTCAGAATTATATGTACGTTTCTCCGCGCTCTTACGGTGAATGAAAACATCGTGAGGAAACCTGCACACGCCTTCGAAGAAATTCAAAGGTTGTTTGTGACGCCGACCAAGAGAGAAAGGCACACCCTTTACGGGTAGGCTCGTGGTATAATGAGCTGATGATGGTGATGAACTTATTAATTGTACAACAAAGTTAATCGAAACGAATGTAACAATACTTACAACTTTACAGTCTTTTAGACTTCTTTTGATAGAACTGAAGTTAATGTTTCACCTGGTGGAAAATAACATCGCCCAAAAACGTTGCCGGCCCTTCAAAAAAATATTGAAGAATCGTCATACTTAGTTTCGTTAACCGAAAGGATACATCACGTATATTCAAGGTAAGAGGTTGGATCTCACTGACTGTCATTATAAAAATATTTGCATTTTAAAACTTGTACACAAATCGAGCGACACTAGTACTTTTGCATGCATAAGAAAAAGGAACTGGATCGCGTAAAAAAACTAGTTTTATTACAAAACAGCTTTCCAGTTCATTTTACCGTTCAGTAGTAATGGAGAACAGAAAGTTGGGGACCCCATAAAACTGATAACAGCCTGCCAAAACTGTTACAATAAAACCGAAACACGACGTTTCAAGCGGTTAAAAGACATGCTGAAAATCGAGCGGAACAATGGTTATTCTTATTGTTGGAACTTTGTCGAAACGTGAACCAAAACTGGCAACTCTTTTGTGAGGACCACGGCACCCACATCACTCGGCCTACAGTAGCTGTATTATTATTATTACGTATTTTATATTTCAAAAGTAATTTAAAAAAATAAAAGAAAAAAGTATTTTAAAAAAAACAAGATTAAACAGTTATACTTAAACATTCACAGCCATTGACACGGCGCTTTTGGCTCTAATTCAAGTTAGGAGCTTGTAATATGTGTAAACGTAAATATACTTATTTAGTTTTTTAAATTATACATAGAAACTCCCAGACCAAACATACACAGATGTTTACCCACGGGAATCTGACCACAAACCCTCGTTTTCGTAACCAACATCTAAAACACGGCAGTCATTAATAATCCACCCGAAGTGATTGCTGACCGTGTTAACAACACTATTGTAAGGGCACTGGTCAGCCCGACAAAATTTGTAGCTGTATTATTGTTCGAACATTAGAGATAATTCTTTTGATCATAGGAAAAATAAGATTATTATTTTATCGGTATATCAATCACCATCAAGCAGACTATAACATCGCACTCCAGGGTTTAGGCCTTCCCACACGAGATTAAGCCGTACTACACCTCGTCGGCCAAAAAAATGCCTTTTGAACGGATAACCAAAATATATTACCTAGAAAGACATATAAGAGCAAATGCATCTGCAGATTCACCTGTGATTGTAACATATAATTGCATGTACAAGTTAAACCAATATCCTCTGGTTTGGAAACCCTGCGTCGAGTTTCAGGGCGGGAAATTCCAATTAAAATAATAATTTTCATCTATATATCAAACATTTATAAAACCAAATATCTCACCGTCGTTTAATTATAACCTCTCTTTTAAATTGCTTTTTGAGCATGAGATAATGCTCGTACATTATGTCTCGTTTGGCGAATTAATATATCAAAGGGGGTCAACATATAGCGCGCCATCTGACAGAATGGGCGCACTCAACTGAAGGGTACTTAACTGAATAACTGTTTGGTCGGGTTAATTCTTTATTTTACCAAATAACCACTTTAAAAGCTTCGGTTATTTCAAGTAGGCACTCACCTAAAACAACGCTATTAAATCCACATAAGTTGGGGCAATTGGAGAAACCATTAATTAAATAAAAGATTATATTACGAAATTTAGAGTACAGTTTCGAATTATTGAAGTACATAAGAAGGTAATTCACTGTGCTTCTGTTTTGCGTAATACAACAACTTGCAAACGCAAGCTATTACGAAAATTAAAGTTTAAGAGGTAAACATTGTTATTATTATAGTATTTACTGATCAATCGCAAAATGTTCCACAAGATTTTTTGGGGATTAAAAATATTTTATTTTTGTATCAATGGATTTGCCTCATTTATGGGGGATGTACCTACTTTGAATCACTAGTAGGTTCATACCTTTAAAATTGCCAATGTTCTCAATTTCACCCAGTATAAAAAGAGAAATCCACACTGACCGTATACGATTAGCGACGAGCAGCTCAGCGATGTCCCGGCCGAGGCGCGAGTACGCCGACTCCACGATGACGAGCACCTTCGCGTCGATGCGCAGGCGCGCGTCCGAACGGTGGTCCCTCGCCGCTTGCTGCTGGACCGCCAGCAGCGAGCACTGGGACAGCGGACGCGGGACGCGATCCCGCCACACCAAGCTATGGGAGTACATTAAATTATAATTATACAAGAAGGATCATATGGCGTAGCGGCTAACGAGTAAGTAAATATATAACTAACTAAATATAAAAATAACTTATAAAACAGTATTATTTTTGTTAAATTGAGGAAGGCCCATTATGTCTTTCGCTAATGGAAAAACAAAACAGTAATCAAATTTAACGGCAAATTGCTTAGATATCTATAGCGGAAAATTCAGAAGAAAATCAATCAAGCACTGCCAAAGTTATTGTTGCGTTCCAAGTTGGAGCCACATCAAAGCACCATTAGCGTTTATATCTACAGCGCAAAATACTCGTAAATAAAGGTGGAATTTGAGAAAATATTTATCCGCCGGCGAGCAGGACCTGAGAGCCGAGGCTTGCGGTCTCTTTGCTAATGAAAACCACGCCTACAACGACAGATTGCAAACTTCAAGGAAAAGAACAGCTTTACAGGAATACCTCACGTGGTGGTCGTAGTTTGCCGATATCTGATTAACAATATTTTTCATATTTTTCACTGCCGATTTTTAATGGTTCGACAGTCACTACACCAAAGGCAGAGTCGAAACTGCTCTGACGTTAGCTTACTTAAGGTATTATAATTACTTAATTGTTATACTTTATGAACACAATATATTGGAGTAATAAATTCTGTTTATGATATTTTGTCACTCTCAATCGGCGGCAAAGTGCGAAACGATCATAAACAATATGCATTTAAATCAACAAAATTTGGGGCGTACACGAAGCAGCTTCCATTAATTAGCCCGAACACAAGTTTTCCTATAAATTCAACTGAGTCGGCGAAACTTGCCGCCCCCATGCCGCTCATCCCAACAGTGTAATTTTGAGCCGATAAAATAAAATATTATCGTACTAGCTCCACGACACCCAACCTAATTATATAAAATCACGTTATAAATTACTCTTAAAATATTCTCCTCTCGCCCTAATTTAGCCGTGAAAGCTGACAAACAAAGAGCTGCAAGGAACGCCCGCGACGGCAAAGTTAAACGCCTCCAATTCTTTTGTGAAGCAATTTTACTAATTCGTAACTGCCAATTCCATGCATAACTTAATCTTTCGCTTTAATAGAAAACAAGGTAAAATAATCTGCCATTTAAAAGCGAACGAAGGAAAACAATTGGAAAGGTCATGTCGCTAAAATAACGTTATCTTTGAGTCACACAAAGGCAGATAAGAATGAGTATGCAAACATTTTACGACACTTCCTCGGTGTACACTCATATGCAAGCTAACTGTGTTTTCAAAACTTCTCTAGTACGTGCCCAAAGAGATATTATGTGGAATACATTCTATTGAATTCGTTAGGAGATAAAATCGTGCGATTATGAAATTTTCCACATGACAATATTTTATGTACGAGTGGGCAATTTACAGAACGCACAATGACCTGTGATTTGATGGATCAATAGGTAGGTTGACAAAATATTTAATCGAGCGGTCACATTGCAGGCTGACACGAACGAATGAACTATCATCAATCGTGGGATTGTACGGGACCATTGTTATGAATCAAACATGACTACGATACTGCCACCGTAATGTTTCGGGACGATCGTTATAATTTTCTGTTTGATTTACCGCTCAACGGATTTTTCCAAGGGCTTTAATATACCGAGTTAAGGATTTTTAATCCAGAGATGATCGTTGAAACGCACCCGAGCCGATGAGTGATATCCCCCTTTTTAGATTGGCCAGTACGTTATTATTGTAACATTTTACTTTACTTTTGACCGAAACGTCTATATCACTCAACTCTAAGGCCCGTATTCTAGAATGAGACTTAACGTCGATCTTTGTTTAATTTGAATTAGAAAGGGATAGTGCTATATACGATTAATAGCGGTATCTCTTTCTATCTTAAGTAAAGATCAATGCTTGAGTCTCGTTCCATAAAACGGTCCGAAATGTTACTTTGAGGATAACTTTTTACATGCAGTGGTCCAGATGAGCAGAATACACCCAAAAAATGTTACCAAAGAACGTCCCTCCGTCAGTTAAAATCAAAAAGGTTCAGTAGGTACTAGAAAGATTGTATTTTTCATGAGCAAACACAAAGTAGTAAAATTTAATCATGAAATATAAAACACTTGTAAAAATGTTCCTTTTAAGATGTCTGTGTTATATTTATATGTATGTTTCTGGCAACGCTTCCCAGACTCCCTGCATTATTAATGAAGCACCGACTGAATATTAGTACGAGTACAAGCGAGATCGTCCTTTAAAATTTTCAATGCAAACATCAATATCTTATTTTGTTTAACATTGCGTATCATTTTGCATATTCGGATTGTTCTGTTTCATGCTACAAGCGTGAAAATCACGCGTTATTAAAACAATAACGTTTCACAATTATTGTAACAGTTGCGTCATCTTGTAGAAAATTTAATTTCAAAGTAGCTTTTGTTAGGTTTGTTTCGTGAAATGAAAAGCATGAGAACTCTGTGTTCGGCTAAAGCGAAACGACGCGTTTATCAATGAGTATTCAAACACAACGTTCATAAGTGCCACACAATTAAAATAATGACTTTAGGAAACTTCAATATATTAACCTAAAAGAACTTAAAAGAAGCTGGAACTTTTCGAATTTTCAACACAGTTATTTCGAGAACAGTCTAGAAATAAAAATAAGGCCTATAATATTAAGTACATCTTAAAAGATACATTTTATTAACATATATTACAATATTGGTAAATTTTATTCCTGACTTAGTAAGCTGTCGCAGAATTTTTATAAAACATCAAAGAAAACAATTTCGAAATACTTGATTTCCTTTATTGCAAAAATGTCTAGTGCTGCCCTACTCCAAGCCTTAGAGCGTGGTTTACTCGTACCCCTACTACTAATCAGCACAAACCGCTTTATTTTTAACCTATATTTCCCGATCTTAGGGCGTATAACCAAATTAAGTCTTCACCTTTATACTATTAGCAGAGATAACCAACAAATCATCCAGTAACCGTCATTCCTTTTCGTTTATATGAAGTTACTCTTAGCTAGTACTGTTTAGCCAAACGAGGGCAGTTCACCTGATTGAAAGTGATACCACCGTCCATGGGTGGGATTAATGAAACTTTAAAAAAAAAAGAGTGTGATAAGGAATAATCAAGCAAAAACCTTGGAGTTGTTTTGTTCTCATAAATGCTCTAGGTAACTAAAGTTACTTTTTCATCAATTTTATTACATAAGAAATTTTGATATCAAAAATCTTAATACTACAAAATACAATCAAAGTTTGTGGATAAGTAAGCATTAAAATTGAGTTCAAATCATTATATCACGTACCAACACATTTAACGCGATATATCGTCACAACATTCCCAATGAACGGTTCACCTACGTCGGCGTTATTGTTAAACGAACTATAAAAGAGATATCGAATATTAATCACCCCGCTCTAGCGGGAATCGGGAAACATTATTTTATGATAATCTGCAACAAACATGTCGCACTAATCCCGATATATTAATGGCGCGAACCAAACTGACCGACTGCGTTGTAATGACAAACTATGCACTATTTGCTTGCAATAAATCGGATAGTGTGTTAATTGAATATTGTGCCAATGACGCACATTTTCATCTAACTAAAGTGTGCAGTAATTAATTGAGTTCGGACGTGTAACGCGAGATAATTCAAATTGCGCGTTTTATCAGGCGTACTCGATTGGCGCTTCGAATATTTATTAATGTCTGTACTATTATATTAGGAAAACCACATTTAATTTTTAATATAAGTTTTAGGATGAATTGCTTATCATCACAGATAATACAATTAAAATAAATAAATAAATATCCACTGACATTCACACAGCGCCATCTAGCCCCAAGTTAAGCGAAGCCTGTATTATGGGTACTAAACAACGGATAAACATACATATATACATTTTTTTTTGTAAATACATACATATTATACATAGAAAACACCCAGACCAATACAAACTATATGTTCATGCACACAGATGTTTGTACTGCCCGGGGATCGAACCCGGAAGTTGCCGTCGACCTCTCAACCGCAACACCTAATGGGTCGTCGAAATGTAGTTTTCCGGTAGTCTGCCTATGACGTTCTTCACAAAATAACTAACAAGTCACCAAAATGTCGAAATTTTAATGCCATTTGTAAAAATCGATAAAACTTTAAAAATACTACGTTAGAATTAGCATTGCACTTTGTTAAATAACGATCAAGTTGCTGGCGACCTACTACCATTGGAGCATAGTGACCCAAATAAAAGAAGACAATTTTACTATGTAAACACGGAGTCCTTTTACGCAACAGCTGTAATGACGAGGATTAAAGTATAATTACGTAATTCAACATTCTTCGTCATGCTGTAATTTCTGTCAGTATTCTATTTATTATCAAAGTATTAATAAGAAAAATAATAAACTAAGTGTCTAAAATTAGTGTCGTAATAAGCAAATTAGTCCAATTTTGGCATGTATTTTATTGCGTCACATCAGGCATATATCCAATAGACAAAACAACATAAACTATTGTGTCTGATTCCTGGCGATTAAGAGGTTAATAAAGTAAAAAGTAAAAGTTTCTCAAACATACTGACCTCGTAAAGGGCACGGTGACGTAATACGTATAGAAGAATATCGTGAGGACGGATAGTAACATGATGCCAGCGACACACTTCCTCACGTTGACGTGGCTCGCAAGCCAGAAGCAGCAGCGAGGAGCCGACGCCTTATGCGCATGCGCATACTCGCCGCACTCGAGCAACGGCGTCCGCACACTCCGGCCCTCCGCCATTATCACCAAACTCACCACTATATTTACACAGAGTAATAACACTTAGGCCACTAGGTTCACTGTACAAAGTATCTATCTGGGCACTCTGACGGCCGCGTTTGTCCTTGGTGGTGACGTTTTTTGTCGCCACTTGCCGTGTTTCCACATTTCATAGTGCTGGTGAGTGGGAAGGCGCCACTGCGCGGGGTGGCTGGGTGCGCGCGCGTCTCGGTGCACGGCCATGTCGAGCCAAGCGCCGTTTCCGGTTTATAATGGCCGCCGACGCATTATGGCGGGTTGTGCTCATCACGGCGACGTCGTGTGCTCCCGGGGACAGAGCTCACGACATCCGCGTATGGGAACCTTCCGCTAGTTTAGCTTTCGAGTACATCAGTATTATCTGTAACAAAAGAAAAAAAGGTTAGCGCCGTATTTGATATTGATGTAATATTTTATGAAAACGTTCCGAAATAGTTGTCTGAGGATAAGTGAAAAACTGGACCAAAATAAACAAATGATGAAGGGATAGTGCAGTTGCTAACGTGTTGCGTGAAAAGATTAAAACTGAGTAAAAAATGGTCGCAGGCATGTACCGCCAGTGAAACGAGCGAAGTCGTCCAAACTTTCTCCCGAAACCCTAGATCTGATGATTTCAATTTATATTAAAAGCCGTTTCCTTTTAGGAAAACGCCGTATACTTATATACGGTATTTACATTTTAATGATTACCTACCAACAAGATAAAACGTAAAACTCCCGCTTTTTCTCAAAGTACGATCAAAATAAACAAGTAAATTTAATAACATTCCAGTTTTCTGTTTTGTGTACAAGACTCTATAGTAAAATATGATAAGTTTCGAGTTCGTTTTACACTCTGGGGGAGGTTGGCTCGTACAGCAATAATTGACTGGAAGAACTTAGCTTTTACTAGATTCAAAGGATCCGTTACAAATCAAAGGCAAGAATTTCGAAATTTAGTTACCTAAATGTAGTTAGTATCTATTCCAGAAATGTCATTGAAAATTAATTTCACATCTTCTACATTTCATCTCACAGTTAAAAAACTTCAAACAGTCACTGCGAACCTAATTCAACATTTCCAAGTTTCTTGTTTAACATAAATCGAAATAGCTGAGCACGTTTCCACTTTTATATCATTCCGTGGTTAAATTATTAGACAGGCCTCGCTAAACTTCCGATAAGAGTAATACTGCGTTATCATTTAGCAATATATCAATTTTATCCCGGGAGATGTTTGAGTTCACTCCAGTCGTAAATACTCCCGTCCGCTCCGACAAATCCGACCTTCGCATTATTTGAATGAAGGCTTACACTGAAACACTTCGTATCGAGCCGAAACAAATCCATTCAACCGTGAAATTGGGAGAGCGATCCTTAAAATTCGGAATTAAATTTCATCAAAAAAGTTAAGTAATGAATACGAAATCGGATTTGGGAGACAATGAAACGGTGGTCTACGTTCCCGCTAGCCAATTGAATCACGGCTGCATGTTGAAAGGAAAATATTTGCGGTGGCGGCCTCGCGATTCTATGTTTAGCATATTTAATTGTATCGCTGCTGAATCCTCTTATATATATAATAATATAGTATATATAAAAGTGAATATTATGTTTGTTTGTTACGCTTTGACGCAAAAAGCACAATGAATCACCATAAAACTTTGTACAGATACTTATTCCTGGTGTCTTAGAAGTAACATTTAATCGCAAGGAAATTATCATGTTGTTCAAAAACATATAAAAATCCAGCAAGCTTTCAACGCTAGCTAACATTCCAGTAATGAGTACTGTAATACCGTAGTACTGTATGACTGACGGTCACGTCAATACGAGCGAAGATTCACTGATTTCAATATAAATAGTTTTTTCTAATGCATATGTGACTAATCCAGCATTTAGTACACCTGGTGGTCAGTGAAACTATTGCCTTATTGAGTTACAATATAGGTATATTCACATGGATTGCAAGCAGCCATGTTACTTTATATTTACATCCACAAATCTTTCACTTAACCGGAGCACATCCAATAACTATTTTTTAAAATCTATCATCCACAATATTGTCTATGAACTTCATTTAAAAATAAAAAACGTACTATATGGTAACTGAAAGTAAGGCACAAAAAGCTCGTGCGGAGGCAGCAACGGAACGCGCACAGAATTCATGATCGTGCGACCCTTTGAATATTAACTAGAGGATGACCCGCTCCTAACCGAGCTCCGGATCTACAAACAACTCGTAAGGTTAATTCAAACTACTCATACAAACGCGGTCCGCTTCTTTATCCTAAGTACCTATTTGATTTAAAAAAGGAACACCGAAAAAACACGGTTCAAGAAAGTAAAAATAAATAATCTTTACAGACAGTGGACTTCCGGTGAAAATACAATTTAAAAGGAGAGCGAATGATTACCGCAACGAGAACGAGATGAAGAAAAACTGAAGCTGTTAATTAAAAAGAGCGAAGTCTAAAAGGATGTTCATTTGGAGCGTAGTCATTGCGTTAGAGATAAGACTCTTGGAACGAAACGTAGAAAGTCTCTAGGAGCATCTACGTTGATTCAGTTGCACAATAGCTGTATCAACTTAACTACCAATGGTATAGACTTGAAAGTGGTATAGGTCTACCCACTAACAGATGGGAATTATCTGCACTAATCAAGCTATTGAATCGGTTCTTTGTGCCGGCCCACTTTTATTTAAACACGAAGATTGACTTCAAAGGGCAAGTGATAAAATAAATATATCTTTAATTATAAGGACCAGTTGATTTTCACAAATATAATATACTCTATAAGCTACATATAATTAAGTTTATATTATTATTACATAGGAAGGTCAACGATAAGACACTCTTAATCCAAAAGTACAACGAGTAGGTAGGTAAGTTACAGACCCCTTAAAAGGAAAATAAATTAATCGTGGGGAAGGGGGGTTTGGACCTCCCGTAACCTCACTAGGTGAAACCCATGTTTTGTTTTACGCCGGTTTTCTTTGAGTCCGCCGTATCACTATCACATATTTACAGGAACAGAAACATATATTTTTTTATTAAAAAACACATAATTTAATACTAGCCATGCCGCGGGAAAAATATAAACACAAACCACAGCAACCTATACATATTAGAAAATGGGTCGGTGACAGCTTGCATTATGTCAAGAATATTTATGTTTTATTTATAGGGTCAAACGGCGGTACATTAATGTCGTGATAGAAAATATCGACTACTTCGTCATTTATGTATCACGTAATGCCTTTCTTTTAGACTATAAGCACAATGCGCAAAGCCGCTTTATTCGATTCAAAACAAACTCTCAAGTCCACGGTTGAATCCACAATCACACTACCTAACACGCCATAAATCACCCCATTATCCTTTGCATAAATCTCATGTATAACTTTACAGTCGATAGGCGCTTTACGTAACACCAGATCAAAAGACAATGCTCCCAAGGCAGCAAGTCGAAGGGACGGCCAACTTATTATAACTTTGCTCATTCGCCACACCTCTTCCTCACGGCTCCGTTTGGAAACCCGCATAATAACAACGGCGTAACACAAAACTCCCATAATAGCTATACTTACCGAAATATCTGACCGCATGAATCAGACGACACTGACGGTGACAAGGGTCTGTCGAATGTTATTAGATTATCGGAAACAGCCTGCTGTAATGTCCGATCCGCCAATTACATTGACAATCATAACTGGCAACATGACTTTCTACATAAAAATTGTCCATCGTAATTGTTATATTTGGAAGATTAGATGCAAATTAGAATAGAGCTTTTAACCGGCTTCAATGTACTTTTTATATGTAATGAAGCGATAGAAAAGCTAAGTACGCGAGCTTAATGACAAGTTATACCTTGTCGTATCCTTTAATAGATGCAGTGCTCACAGAACCCAAATAACTAGAGATAGTAATTAGTTTCTGTCGGTTTCGCCTTGTGCGAGTCACCCGAGACGACAGAGTAATTTTACTAGCCACAGTTCCCTCTCCCCGAATTCCAGAAGTGCATAATACTCCTATTTCCTTTAAAAATATACGACAGATACCTTTGAGGCGACTTAGTGTCTATCTTTCTACAGATTATAAGGGAATTTAACGGACACTTCTAATTACGGAATCAAAGCTCATGGTAACCATCAATGTTTTAGCTAGTATGATGAAACCAATGATAAATATACACACGGTATTATTATTAAACATTAAAAACATGTTAGGACTCGCTTTTATAAGTTTGAAGTGATCTAACATGATACTAAAAGCTAAAGCTGTGTTGTTATTTGATAATAAACTGTCGTGATATTTCTTAAATATATATTTATGAATAATTCTAGCTACATAAAACATCTAGTTTTACGATTTTCTTCATAGGTACGGAAAAA
>PQWD01002623.1:17147-40467 GCA_019425675.1 Leucinodes orbonalis
AAATGGACGCATAAGTAGGAATCGTTTAATATGTTGGCAATTTTCCGAGTTGTACGGACGCACAGGGTATGTACTGCTTATTTGCATATATGGAGTGCACGCCACTGGATATGTATGTCAAAATTAACGAGTTCGTGAGCTTGTTAGAAGGCTATGCAGTCGCAGCAAAGATTTAAAGAAAAATACATTCTTAGGTAGTACGCATTAAAAATTCTCTGTAAGATCTAATCACAAGAAAGGTTGTAAGCAAGAGTTTGAAAGCTGCTAGCAATGATAAATTTAAGAATAACATTGTTTTGCAAATTCATTAAATACATTTATAAAATTAGGCGTCAATAATTTTGGTATCATTATGTCTCATCTTAGTAATGTGCTCCTTTTGTCCCGCCCTCCTGTCCCACCTTTCTGCGCTTGCTGTTGCGCTTCCGATTGGCTGAAAGCATGATCAATAAATTGTTTCATTTTTTTTTCAGATACTTTGGCCTAACACAGCTTGTTTCGATAAATGAAACAAACCCAACGAGCTTTTCATACGAAGTGACGGACAGTCACATGTGGGCTACGCTCGCGAGCCCTTTAGTCATCCTTTTAACTTACTACGTCCTAGCTATTGAGGCGAGGGAACTATTCAAACCAAAGGTACGCGTTTGCACACTTTTGTCAACATTTGCATTGTGGTTAAATTGGTCGAACGTTTTTTTTATTACTAATCGAGTAATTGGCATCTGCGCTTATTCGAATTATTTTTGATTGGGTATTCTCTATCTGACTAGTGCCATAGACGCCTTAAAAACAACGCTGAAACAATGCTTCGATTTTAATAAAAATATTTTGTCAGTAGTTAGATTTGGAAATACTAAGCTAATTTTCAGTATGCCCGAGAAATCTAATAAAACTGATGTCATGACTAATATTAGGTGAGTCAATAATGTTGGAAAGTGTACACATATAACATTTCACCTAATTTATTAGTGAGGTTGCCATTCGATAGTCACTTTCCATAGCGATAGACTCATCGCAGGTTGAGGCACAAACAATTTATATAGAATCGATGTACCTTTAAATAGGCATACTATCGAAAGCAATTACCACTTCTTAACCCTTCTAACGCTTTAGTTTTATATAACCAAAATGCAGAATAGATCATGTACAATCAACACGCTTAGCAGGCGAGTTGGAGGTAGTAGTACGCATAAAAGTTAAATGGGAGATCGGTACTTAGTGATCTCTGATTAAAGTTTTGACCCTCATCCGCCCATTACGGCACCCGCGTATACGGTGGTGACAACGCCAACCCTTCCCATATTCTAAATTAGTAATCACTAAGAATATATAAAAGTTCTTATCCAAAACCCATAAAAACATTTTAAAAAGTATTTCTATTAAATAATGGTGGATTTATTAATTAAAAATTTCGGTATTCAATTATACATTTGATAGGTTATTGGTATTTTCCTATTCTATTGCTATCGGGGACAGGCGAAAAAAAAGAGCGCCCTAACCGGTGTAGAGGCGGGTAAGCTGAACGGCTCCCTGGTGCGCGGTGTGTCGTTCCACCGAGGCAGTCGGCACACCACACGGGACAAGTGGATGAGCGCCACTAAGAAAGTCCGAGTAAGGCTGTAGCCAAGACCATTAAGTTTGACAGCACCTTTATTGATGTAGCACTGTTTTGGTTGGCATTTTCTAAGACACGTATTTGGATTGTTTGATGTAGGTTTCTTTTGAGTTATATTACAATTTACATAGTCTTTTTTATATACACCGAGAAATTTGTTCTTTAGTAAGATTACAGTTACCTTTTTAGAGCATTGTGCATAGTTGTAGCTTCGAAAGTATTTAGACATTTTAAACATCTGTTACCTTATATTATTACTTGTATTTGTAACTATGTTGTTCCAAGCAAAAGTGTTCAATCAAATTGTAGAATAATTTGAAATGCATGTAGTGTTAGTACATTACTAAATCACGCACAATCAAAATAAATACCACAAATTTCACAAGCATGGCACGCATAGGCTAACAACTAATCGTATATTTTTTACAGATGGTTTTGGTTTATTTATCTCTATATGAGATCAAAATTTTTACATTTTTTTTGCAACTCGCTTTCGTTCTTTTATAGGTTGCATATTCATACATAAATTCCAAAGCACTTCGTGGGAACGCCAGTGAGACTACCCCTGTAGGTATTTAATTTTCAATTACAATATCTGGTATGGGGAGTGTTGTCAGCTAATGTGACGTTATCATTCGTATCAATCTGCTGTGATCCTTATGTATACGAATGTGATGTTAAGTCGGGTTTTAGAATACACAAGGCGATTCCGTTAACGCTATCGCAAACGTAAAGCTTTTAAAAAGATTACATGTGAATCGTGATAAATAAAACTTGCTTGTTTTAGGGGCGTCCTACTCACGCATACTAATAGTGAAGTTACATTTGCTAATTGGTTCATCAGCAGATTGGTATGAACAACGCTAAAACATATTGTTTGACTTCTGTTTATTTTATACTGAAAACTAATACTTTTAATGATATTCTAGGAGGATGTCATGCTTGGGACGCTTTGTCTGTTCACGCATCGAAATTTCATACAATCAGTGTTCCTCATTATGTATGTTTGCGTTTATGTGTGACTATTTGTGTGCATTTAGATGTTAATACATACTGCATTGTCTGCATACTAATATATTAAAATAACGGATCATTGCCTTACATACAATTATATTTATAAATTAGGTACAATTATTTAAAAAAAAAGAAAGGAAAAATCAAAGCAATGCTTTTGGTTTGGATTAAATTATTAAATACATTTCGCATGTTATAGCTTTAATGTTAATATTAAATAGTATGCCCCTGTTTGGCCGATAATAAATTTTATATTATACATCTAAGTAGAAATAGAAAACAATAGAAATTAAAGTAAAACTAGATTTAGTTAATAAGTAATGATATTATGATAACATTTGTTCTAACATTTGATTTACTTATCTAGCTAATAAGAAACATAAGTCCCAGCAAGCGATGGTCTAGCGTGCGATCCGCGTCAATGTCGAGACAGCTCCATCAGGACTCTACCGGCTCCGTCGTTGTTGCAGATGAAGGTAAAGTTTAGCAAAAGTTTACTAAAAAAGAATATTGTAGCTGAGGCTTACAAAAATATGGCTTGTTAAAGGTTATCATAGTTCTTAAGATGAATATAAAATACTGAATTGCATTATTATTCATCATAAGCACAGAAAAATGTTTTATAATATAAACTATTAAAGTCTCGGATATTTGTTTCAGAGTCTGTTATGGAGCCGGAAGAGAATACCTTGATGGATGATATACTGGCCGCTGTCATCGACTTTTTCCAAGTTCTAGTCAGGTAAACATTTATAATAATATAATGGGAAGTAAAAACTTTCATAGGGAATATTAATTTAACAACCCATAACAGTCCACTGCTGGGCTTATGGATTGCTCCACAAAATGGCAGGGTTTTTAAGTTTCCTAGCACAGAAGTGCTGGAAACATAGTCGTCTAATAAAATTTTTTTTTGCATGCACACGGATTCTAGACACCGAAGCTCATTTTCAGACTAAATAATTTTTGAAGTAATATTATTGTTAAATAATTTACATACTAGCACAGCTAATATAATATATACTATACTATGCAAACTGGTTCCTAATTTATTTATTTAGTAAGGCTTATAGATGTTAACATTTTAACCACAGATAAAATATTTAAACACACCTTTTTCTATAACAACTTGTGCTATATAGTTGAAAATAATTTTCAGATCGTCGTACATAGCGACGACAATAACAATGATGGCGTGGAGCATAATGTTCCACTCGTGGTTGACTTTCGTGTTCCTGATGTGGGCGAACGTGTGGCTGTGCCAGGACCAGCGCTCGTTCATGCTCAAGACTAGTCCGGTGCTCGTGTGCTACGCAATGTTGCTGCTCGTCGCGCAGTACGTCTACGGAATGGACCTGCTTGAATCGGAACTACCCTCCAATATAACGGTCCGTTCATCAATGATATTCTGTAATAATATAAGGGTAAATACGCCACCCGTGCCTCAAAAACGAACCGCCAAGAGAATACAGTTGTAGGCTCTTTGCTTAGGTAAATGTACGCTTATTCGAAATATGTGTATGTGGGCCCGTACTGCATTCGGAACACTTTTTTCAGTTGTTTTGTGTACATATCACGAATCTATACTTTTAACATCATTGTTTTTATCTTATTTTTTATAAGTTTAATTAAATTACGAATTTACCGCCATCTACTGAGTTTATTGCTGGATTCTTCTCATTCAACAACAGTCTGATCCAGTGGTAGAATCAAATTTGACATTCATAAGTGTTATCTATGGACCTGAATTTAATAAATATGTTTTTTATTTTATTATATCTTACCTTATGTTAAGCGATAATTCGGCCCAAGATGGGTCAGCCTTATCCAGGAACAGCCTGAACAAGCTGCTCTTGCCTTGAAAATACCCAGATCATGATGATCGGAGAACATTCTAGCAGGCAAATAATTCTTTTCCCATATGCATTATTATTGTTGAACCAAAAAGCTTGTTCCGTTTTAATGGTATACGAGATAGGAATATTAATTTGAATAACAATATTGTACATCATCCACAGGAGATAAACCTGCGCCAGATCGGCCTGGGTCGGTCCGAGGCGAGGCGTGCGTGCCGCTTCTGATCAAGGCGTTGTTCACGTGCATGTTTTGGGTGACGTTACGGCAGCGAGTGCATGAGCTTCGACAGCGTCGACACTCGGCTGTTATTGCGGATATGGCCGCGCCGCTACATCTTACCGTTTCTGCAGCGGCTAGTGGTCAGTTGCTTTACTGTATTAAAGAGCGTATTGTGATTTAAAGGCTGGCAACACATCTATATGCCCCCTAGTATTGCATACATAATAATATGTACACGGGCGTCTCGTGTGACCGGCGCAGGAGGTGTTGACGAAGAATAATTACTTAATTGCTCTGTCATCGTCTGGCGTATCACTTACTATCAAGTTAACGTATTGGCCGCCCCGACCACATTATTGTTTGCCAAAAAACCTGTATCACAAGTTCTATGAAACATGGTTTTACTAAGGGCAGTATCTTGATATATTTTTAAGGGCATATTTCCACATATATCTGGGAGGACACACAAGATTACCGGTTGCTTGAGCTAGATGTAGGGGCAGTCTTAGTTCACCTTAGTTGACATGAATGTTGAAGACGTGATCATAAGATTTGATAACATCTTAATATATTTTATTTAACATATCTCCAGGCCTGGCGAACGGTAAATATATTTAATGAATAGTTAACTCTGTACTATAATCGCACCGGTTTTCTTTGATGAACCTTATATTTTATTTACACATTATTTTTATAAAGGATTACACACTATTTTCCTGACAGACGATTTTAATGGTATTAAAGCACTTAAGCCTTCTCAAAATCTCAAACCTACACCTACAGATTACACTTCTTACTCTCTACGAGCAGTTGTATCTTCTCTTCTTCATTTACTAACTACTGTTTAAAGTGTCCTTTATTTTAAGAACCACATTAATCGTATTC
Source organism: Leucinodes orbonalis (assembly GCA_019425675.1). NCBI lineage: Eukaryota > Metazoa > Arthropoda > Insecta > Lepidoptera > Crambidae > Leucinodes > Leucinodes orbonalis. Next base: position 22,741 of record PQWD01002623.1, read on the forward strand.
TTACAACATCACATTTTATTATATTTACGACCGGTTAGCAATGGTTTTATCAGCGGAAATCCGATAAGAAACTACAGGTCAGTCATATTACTCTCATTCATATTGAAAGTAATCCCATAACTCACATAAATATACTGAAATTAATATCAAATTGACGATCATGGTGTGTTTAGTGGTGGAGGCTCAGCGTGAGGAAGAAAGTCGTTCTCGACTGCTGCGAGCGCTGGGTGAATGGCTGCGGGCGGCGTGCGCTCGGTACTGGATCTACGTGGTCGTCATCATGCTGTTCGTCATCGGCGTCACCGGGGACCGAATGACAATCTTCCGGATCATCTACATGTTCCTCTTCCTTGTCTTTATACTCATGTTCCAGGTTTGTATTTAAGTTTTTTTTATTTGAAGGGATTTTTTGTGTACAAATGATCATGATCATCTGAGCAGCCCCTCTTTCTAATATGATCCATTACCATTTACTTATCAAAATCGTGATCGCGATCCCCGCTTAAATCCGATCGGGGATTTAAATGGTTTTACTATTCGGGCCTATTTATGCACTTGTAAAATTACAATACGAGTACGTCGCGGGCTTGTTTAATTATACTACTGAAAACTGACATCTCTGAAAAGAAAACATTTCTTTCTTTTCAGATAAGTTGGCGATGGTGGCGACGCTTAATGTATACATTTTGGATAACGGTGATCATATACTCAATGATCAATTTGATATTAATTTACATATACCAGTTTGATAACTTCTCGAAAACGATTGAGAAGTATTTGCTGATAAACGAACGACTGTAAGTATGATTTAAATGATTTGGGATATGAAATTGAAGTTAGTATATTTTAATTTTAACATTTATATTTTGTTTCTAGGCAACATGATTTGGGTCTAGAACCCTACCATCCGGCGGATTTATTCGTGAAGCTTCACGCCGACGCTATTTTTAATTATAACAATAATGCAGGTGCATTACTTCCATAAAGATTTTATGGCTCTGTCAGATCCTAAAACTAGGTAACCTTTGAAATTGTATGGTATCTTTAAATCGACGTAATAATGTAGGATATTTAATATACAGGATATTTAACATATCTTCTTCCAGGACAAATAGTATCGCTAAAGAATCGAGTAGGCCAAGTCAAGCAGGTGCTTCAACGATAAAAGACGACGTAAGTTACAACTCTTATACTTCTCGATGTTGAATGGGATAAAGTGTGTGAAACTTTATTATTATATTCAAATATGGTAAACGGTTTCAATTTACTAAGAATATATTATTTTTTCAGATACCCCAACTTCCTCTTGAAGAAGAACGAGCGACTTCTCCTGAAGGAGAAGATAAAAGTATGACTGAAGCGGATCATTCCATCGAAATGTCTTCCGTTAATACTACTGCTAGACAAAGGTATTTCGTATACTTTATGTATCAAACCTGTTTTGTAAAAGCCATTTTGCTAAGTTTTATGATACGTGATGTGTTAAATTACTACATTATAACTCAAGAAATTTGACCTTATTTTAAAGAGATTTAGATCAAAAATATGAACCGATTAATATAAAACCTTAACCTGACAAAAGGTATCTTGGTAAAACTCTTCAATTAATTCTCATAACTCTGAAAGTTCCCTTTCCTCGTAATATTATATTGAAACTTTCTTACCGAATGAAAGAAATAAGTTTAAATATATATGATAAAATAAAGATAATTACAGCGTCGGTGGCTCAGTGGTGTGAACTGTCGCCTTCCTACCGGGAAGGCTGAGGTTCAAATTCCGACACGTACCAATGTATTTACGATTTTTCGAAAATATATGAACGTTATTCGACGTTCTTACGGTGAAGGAAAACATCGTGAGGAAACCTTCATGCACGCCTGCGAAGAGATTCGAAGGTTGTGTGTGAAGTCGTCCAATCCGCACTGGGCCCGCGTGGACGACTAAGGCCTAATCACCCTATACGGGTAGGCTCGTGCCCCTCGGTGGGGACGTCTAATGAGCTGATGATGATGATGAAAGATAATTACAATTTGTCAGGAAGTGGTCCAGGTCGCGATCAATAGCGGGGGCGGGAGCGGGAGCGGAGGCGGGAACAAGTGCAGGCGCGGAAAGCGGGTTTATCCCGTGGGCGCGGCGACACGCTGGTTCCTTCAGGCGACGTCTGGCCTACATCACTGACAAGACCTTTGTCTACCTCGACATACATCTCGTTAAGATTATATTCTTAGCGCTTATGCTTCTTTGTGTTGTCAATGTGAGTATAGATACTCTAATTACAATAGTTGATGTGAATCCAGATACAATAGACTATCTCTTGTGTCTCTTTAAGGCGTCATTGGCTGTCAAAGGGTTAATGTAATTTGTAATAAATTAATTATTTTTGTTCCTATTTCTCTTTTATTACTTATCAAAATTGGTTCATTCTAATCTGTTAAAAAAAGAATTTTATATTATTGAGAATTAATGATACTGCGGTATCCAGTTATTTCACTATCTGTCTTCAAACCATTTCTCACAAACATAGTACAAATGGTCAAAGACTCGCTACAGCTACACCGACAAGAGTTTTGCTATCTTCTTCGTTCGGATATAGTAGATTAACCGGAAAATGAAGTTCCCACGTAGAAACGAAGTTCGTACAAACTTTTGTAATAAATGAATCGCTCAACTGGCTATGTTGTTTTATTACGTCAGGTATGCGCGATGCACGTGCCCATAATGCTGATGATCTCGCCCGCACTTTGGCTGAGCGCACGACGACAGCGGGCCTGCGTACTTGTCATCTCTATCCTAATAAGCATCTACCTCATGGCCAAGATGGTCTACCAGATCGAGTACATCAAGCATTCCTTCTTTGATACCGAATGCACTGAGGTAAGTAGAAATTATTGTTGTTTTAACGTGAAACATAATAATAATACATTCTTGAAAAAATATAAAATTAGAAGTTATTTTGTACTGTGTAATCATTTCAAGCCCTTTAAAGGCAGCTTACACTTTTTTAAGACTTAAGTGACGGACGGGACGGTTAGTGCACTCACCTTGTGGTAAGTGATACGCCTGACCATGTCAGGACAGTGTTGAAGAAAATTAATAAGAATAGGACTTTTCAAACACATGTTTATCGGCAGATAGTACACAGTGTTTGAAAAGTCCTTTGAGGGCCGGCAACGCATTTCTGGGACCTGAGGTCTTGCAAATGTTCATGGGCGGCGGTGTCACTTACCATCAGGTAAACTGTATGCTCGTTCGCCTCCTGTTCAATAAAAAAAATCAGATAAATATGAGTTTGAAAAGGTTTAGTTTAAGAACTAATATTAAAAGTTCCGCACCAAAATAATTTTACAGATTGGCACCAACTCTACCAACAAGACGTATAACAATGCTGAGTGGCTGGGTTTCCACAAGGCGACGCACGAGCGCCCCCTGGTGGTGCTGCTCAAAGGATACATTGGACTCATTGCCGTTTTCACATTTTATTCTCTAGTCACTTATCGGCAAAGAGCAATCAGGTTGGTATTTGTAACTAAATCATTTATTCACTACATTTTTAATATACAGTACGACATAGATGTGATCCAATAATAATAGAAAATTTATTTTGTGGCCATATTCGACTGTTACGGTTACGGAAAGAGTTAAATATCGTTTTTTTTCGTTCCCAATATGTTATAAAAAATGAAAATTAACTAGAGTACCTGCAATAATTTTTTAAAAGTTAAATTTAATGCATATATACCTAGTGAACTTTATTCTTCAGTAGAATATCATAACGTATCTTTGATTTGGTTTCCACCTTTAAAAACTTATTGAACTTTATATCTATCTTTCAGTTAATTATACATATATCTTTCAAATAATTACAGAGCACTAAATCCCGCGTCTAAAGAAAAGGAAAGATTGATGTTCCCCGAGATAACTCGCAAAGATGCTGACACTGATATAAGTCATTGTTTCAAATATTTGTTGAATTATGGCTTTTATAAGTTTGGTGTTGAGGTGAGTATATACGAAAGCTTTGATATTTTGTCTGATATTTCTGCTACACTTTATTTTGTGTTATATCTCACGCCAAAGGTTTGTCAAACACTAAGGTCAAACGGGTCGACCATGCTCATCTAATAGTAAATTACCGCCTGTCCATGAAAATTGAAGTATCAAAGGGAACCAATGTCCTGCTCAATTAGAAGTTTTGTCTTATAAAACCCCTAAGGATTTCATTAGCAGCCCACTTCTCGAAACACGTAATTGTATAATATTATTAACACTCATATCTTCGGTACGATAGCTTCCTAATCGGATACCTATCTAGACGACTCAGGCTAACTTTAACGTTTCCAGATATCGCTGATATGCCTGATAGGCGTGATCGGGTCCCGCATGGACGTGTACGCGGTGGTATATTCTGGCTGGCTGCTGGCACTGGTGTCGATGGGTCGGGCGCGTCAGGCGGCCGCGTGGCCGGCGTTTACCGTCTGCGTTACCGTGCTGGTGCCGGCGCAGTACATGCTGGCTGTTGGTTTCCTACCTCGTTTGTGTCTCGACTACCCGTGGAGTGGGGATGATCAGGTACGAATTGCCCTTGTCTATTTCCCGATGATGATGACTATGCGCGGCATATGAATATTGTACGATACACATGCCAAAATAGCATTTTTTATTTGTTTTGTCTTTCTGTCTGTTTGTTGTTTCCTGGTAATCTCTCTTAGAGCAGTGAGGACAAGGAATGTTGTCGGATGGCTGCGTGGTCAGTATACAAGGCGTGTGTCACGATTCTGTTGCCGGCGCAGTACATGCTGGCTGATGTCATTCTGCCGCGCCTGTGTCTGGACTACAAGTGGCGGTGGGATAACCAGGGCTAAGAACCAAGCGCAAATTGTCGTTAGAATAGAGCCGTCTTCGCTTGCAATTTTTCTGGTAGACTTAGTGAAGAAATGGGGGCCCACAGCTGCATTAATCATGGCGAGCCTCTTGCGCTCGTCGATTGATGAACGGCAAAGACCAGGTATATACTTATCTTGTCCGTGGCGTATTTATGAACAGACACGCGTCATGCCTACCCAGCGAGCAGTGTGAACTAAGTAAGTGTCCACCCTATCCATAGAGTAGTTAAAGTGGAGCTTTAGGTGGAGTAATGACGACTAGTTACGTGACTTGCATACCTGTGGAATGTGGAATATTTATTTTTATTGTTACGATGATGATTTACACTTAACAATGTGTGTTTTGTTGGTTCCTAATTAATTATTATTTTTTATTTAAAATTGTTGTTAACAGCAAACGAAACACATCCGCACATGGCTGTTCCTCCCGTACACGGACGAGCCGCCGCACGCTCTAAAGCTGGTGTTCGACTATTTCCTGTTATTGTTCGCGACTCGCCAGTTGCGCGTGTTCCGCCTTGAGCGTGTACACGGCGACGCGTACGCCGGCGGGTCCAACCGCGAGGATATCGGCAAGGACTGGGAGACGCCCAACTTTGTTAATCCGGTGCCTGATTTCCTTAGTTATGTTGGGTATGTATAAAAATGTTTGATCGTTAATAAAATGTCTGTAGTTACAATATGGTTAAGCCGGAACTATATCTGAGAAACGGAAAGTGTACTGATTCATGAATTTTCTTTATAACTTCAAATAATTGCATGGATACATCATTTTACATATTAATTATGTGCTAACCAAACTGGGTAAACCCCAAAAAAAAAACCTAAAGAAACTCATTGGTGTAAGAACACTTGCTCGTACTGCTATCTTATCCATTTGAATTGCCATCTGATAGTTGCCAATTACCATCAGATTCACTTTCCAACTTTTTCCATGAATAATAGAATTATCTCCATGTGAAATTTGAGCCTGTGACCAGATCAAGCAACGATCATCTGATCTGAATAACTTGGAGTATCACAGAGGCTGTTAGTTACTTGTTGTTGTTAAATTACAACAACAACAAGTAACTAAATTGGTATAAATACCCTAGTTCCATCTATCCATTACAGTCCTCTATGTTATCCGCTTTCTGATATATATTTCCTACAAAATTCTCTATTCCTGTCTATTTCTTACTATATACAACCCATTTAATCCGGCACTACAAATATGTCCTTAACCTAACCTGCTTAAATCATTTATAATTATTGCAGCTCATGGCTGGACGTGATCAAGCGGATGGTGTTCCTCGGTATGCTGTGGGTGACACTGGCCATCATGTTCATGACCGGCACGAACCGCGTCAACCTATTCTCTATGGGCTACCTGATTGGCTCATTCATATTCCTTTGGCAAGGAACGGACTTCTATTTGCGGCCGAAGGATGCTATTTTGCAATGGTATGTGAACTTTTTTTGTGAATGGCTAAGTTAGTTCGTATATTATTAGAATATCGTGTACTTATTAGTTTGCGAAATTCATTGTGATATTTACTCTTAAAATTGTTGGAGTACATACTGCAATTCAATACTCGTGATCGTGTTGCAACCTGCCGAACAGAAAAAGAGGCTCTGATGACCCGTTAACACCCATTTAACCAACGCGGCAGGCTATATATCGGAAACTACCCCATTCAAAAAATACCCTATACGGGTTCATTACGGGTAGGCTCGTGCCCCTACAGAGGGGCATAAGCCTACCTGTTATGAGCTGATGAGTTGATGATATGGCTGTAGAGTTTTGTTTGTGTGCGCTATTGTTTGGGTAAACACTGGATTTCTGACCTTATGTACATGTATTTTAGGTGGTCATGGTTGCTCCGATACAACGTATCAGTGGTGGTGGTGAAAGCTCTCCTGCAAATACCGGGCTGCATGTTTAGTTCGGTGATGCAGGAGCACGCGTGTTGGATTGTGCAGCTTCTGGGTATTGGCTGCGTCGATAAGTTTGCGGGCGGTAACATCGCCCGTTTCCTTAAGATGCAGTACATTAAGGTAGGTCTTTTTTAGAAGTTAGGGTACTTATTGTGTGAATAATTATTAATTATGTGCTTATCGTTAAATTTATTAATCGCACTTCTGAAGTTTTGCAATGAAAATCCTGAAATATTGCAATTTTTTTTTTTGGTGTATTTGACTGTATATTATTGTTAAACTTACGTAATAACTTTATAGCCGGCACATCGTTCCGCCGATTTTCATAGTAAAAATTGTTTAACTTTTTTTTAATATAGGCTGTCTATACCATGACTAATTTCCATCATGGAGTACGAACGGAATATTCTTTAGTGATACAGAATGGCGTATTAAGTGATGTTTGTGTAATATTTACATTTCATTCAAGCAATAATGGAAGCCTTATTTATTTTCGTTTCTACAGGAAGCCGCATGTTCAGTACCGCAAGAAGATATTGGTCTTGCCTGGGACGGAGTTTGCTTTGCCTTCCTCATATTGCAGCGAAGGCTCTTCCATAGTTACTACTTTTACAGGGTCATTGATGAGAGCAAAGCAACCACTGTCCTTGCCTCAAGGTAAATTAAAATACTTGTAAGGTTTGACAAAGATAAACTGTGAAATTTTAGAGGAATATTTTAAACCCTTATGTTTGTTTACGACATAAAGCATCACCAGCAATATATTTCCTATTGTGCCTGGGTTCTTAGTAGGCAAAATGCTCAAATATTAACTAGAAGAGTATTTTTAAGATAATTATGTTTATAGGGGTGCGGAACTATAGAGGAATTACGCCAAAACAATGCAATTGCAAGAGGAAGAGATGAAATATTGGAAAAGATCAAGTTAAATGGAGAGGATAAAGGCTAATCAGAAAGATTCAGGGCGTTATGACTAAGGAGCCTCACCACCATGATGCGGTAAACCTTTATATCTATTTTAGTTCATCAAGAAGATATTTTTATTCTCAATGTAAATTATAGCAGTACAAAGATCGAAATGATTATAATAACCCTAAGTCATATGTTTGACTTAAAGTGTTTACATCGCTATCTTTTACTTGGTTAAAGAATTCAATTTTGATTGGTTTTCAGTGCTGTCGTATCATGCATTTTGTTAAATGTGTACTTAGTTAGTTGTGGCCAGAAAATGCATCATAATGTGTGCGAATGTGTCACTATGAAAATGGTTAATCTAATAACGATACCATAGAGTTTAGCTATTTAACATTCGGGATAGAAGGGATCAAAGGAAAATTTTAAGCGTGAAATTTACTGACACATTTTACCTGGAATATCATGGTTGCTACAGTAATGAGTAGTTCAGGTGAACCCGTCATTCTTTATAATGTACGTTCTCTTTGTCGTCTTTAAGACACTTTGAATAAAAGTGTTGTAAACGTTAACTGACGTGCGAGTGTTTGGGCGCGCACCAGAGGAATCGGACGAGACGCAGCGGTCGGAGCGCGTGCCGCTGGTGCGGGGGGACTCGACGGCGTCGCGGGGTTCCACACGCCCGACAGCGCCGCCTCGCGCGGGGGTTCCACACGCCGACTCCGACGGAACCCCGAACTCCCACCACGCCGTGCGATCCCCCAAAATACACCGGCCCACGCCCGCCCGCGTTCCTCGTCCGCGTGATGACGGTATCGAGCATACCTGGAGCGAGGCGTATCTCGTTCGAGTCGCCGGCGTCGTCAGCGCTGGCGGGTGCGAAGACTCGTACCCGGTGTTTCGCCGCCGCCCCGTCGACGCCACACGCTGGCCAGCCCTCGTTGCTGCAGCGCACATCATCATCTCGCAGTCCAGCGCGCCGACCGCACTCGCATCATACATGTAATTCGATACGAGTATTAGCGGCTCGTTTTACGTGCGAGTTCGTTTTGTTTGAGAAGATAGTCCTTGATTTGTCAAACTGAAAATCTTGTTACTGATTTGTGTTCAAAAGCGCTGTAAGGTTTACTAATGTCGAAATAAACATACAGCAAAGATTGAGAATGGGACTTACTTATACGATAATAAAAGATAAAATGTGTAAAGTATCTGAAGTTCCGTTTTAACATGCGAACTCACATGTACACGAGTCTAGCACGAAACGTACATACACAGAGTTATGCATCCGTTTAACGAAAGCACAGTGACGTGTCACCGTGTACATAATGTATAGCATTTACTATATGTGTTTGTTTTAATATGGATTTTTATTTTTATACGCGTAGGAAGCCCCGGCGTTAGGCGTCGTGTCTACACTAAACGCCATGAAGGTACAACCGAAAGTTTTATATTCGGACTGGTGTTGGCGGTGTTTGTTACCCCTTGTCATATATGTTTCCTTTACTTTTCTCATTTCTTGTGGCCGTTGAATCATTCATCATGTTTTAATATAAAATTTCAGCATTTTTGGACAGAGGAATTAGTGAGGTTTGCGGTTGATTCAAGACTGTATTAGCACAAGTGTAATAATAATTTGTACCCGTTGTGATAACGTTGTTAAATAACTAAATCCATCCCATTCCTAAGTCTACCAATTTATCCTAAAGGTGCTAATATCGTTTTGTTAAATTGTTAATATAAGATACCCTTAATTCATACTGTACTTGTTTCCAATGAGCTTGAATAACAATCGCCATGTTAGGTATTAGTATATTGAACTGTTAACATCCCACCGCACGTGTAACAGTGCTCTAAACAGCCGCTGGTGTGTGTACTGATGTACTGTGGTGTTGAGTTGTACTATTTTCTTGTAGCGCCCGCTAAGCCGGTGTACAAGCAGCCTGCCAGTCATCAGAAGGGTAACGTTGAGTCTAAGGCTTGCTCAGATGTAACCTTGTCTTTGCAGTACTAATCTTGACAGCTTTTTGGTGATGGTATTTAGGCGAGTAACCTCATCCAGCATTTTAGGCGGGAACTGTCTTGATTTTTATATCTAATTGGTGAATAAGTTTTATAAACTTTGGTGTGTTGTAAATACAAAATCTAAGACAGTATGCGCCATGACACCAGCTTTTTGTACCATTTGCGTGCTGCTTGCATGATTGTCTGTTTGCATCTTGTTTTCTTATTTGTATGTGTGTGATTTAGATTTTTTTACAAGAATTTTGTTGTGAATTTAAAGAATTTTTTGGTATTAAAGATTTATTTAAAAATTTATGTTGTGTTAAACAATGGGGGAATGATGGAAATTTCAATTTTATTTTGGTAATTGCTAGTAACACTTTTTATGTTTAATTCACATTTAATGATTCTATTATTCGAATGTATAGATATGCATTGGGCTTATTTAAGCAATTTTATTACGCAATTTAAAGTCAAAGCATGCTTAAAATTAAATATAACAATCAAAATTTTTATACGCAAATACGCATTAGGTGTTACAAAAATTAAAATGCTTTGAAATTGTTGACGCAACTGGAATATTACTTACTGGCTTAGGCTTACTTTCGTGGTTTTTTTTCTTAAGAAAATATAACTAAAAGCTTCTAATAGAGCATTTGATTATAAGTATTACTTTCAGTCGCGTCAATGATTACGCTTTATCAGGCAATATTTAACACGTTTTTTTTTCTCGTGTAGCGGTGCGTTCCGGTGACTACTACATGTTCGACGAGTTTGATGATACGGAGCTACACCTTAAAGATGAAGAGTCTAGTTCTGATGAAGACGCACCGAAGGAAATGGGCTTTGGCAAGGTACTGTGACACCGGCATATAATCCGCACGCTTTTTTGTTTGGGCTACATTTGTTACTAACGGGTAGATAGTGAAAGGGTGTCAACTTAGTCACTATAATAAACTACAAAAGACATTTTATTTTTTCAATATAAAAATTTTTTTTTTAAGTTGCATCGTTTATTTCAAAATCTAAATTTAATTTCGTACCACGTGCTGTAGTTGGCATAACTGAATGGTAATAAGGTAGATATAAATTTAGAAGTTGTACTCATGTTAGTCTTTAATGATTATTTATTATTGAAAAGTAATTAAGGGTTATGATTGGAGCATGTCGTCCTTTGGATAGTTTGTATGGGAAATCCTCGCACGCATACCCTATATAGAAATGTGGTTTAAATAATATTATAACTAGCTTACCTTAATGGAGCGCAGTGCTGCGTACAGCTTAGATGACTAACATTGCCGTTTTGTGATAACTTTGGCTTGGAGCAATCACACATCACTTATCCCACGCGTAGACATGGAATCCCACAGCGTATCACCTATGTTATACCTATGAATGATAACAAAGTGCAGAATGAAATAAATATTTGGTCTTATAATTATCGATTGGTGTCAGATCTGAAGTTATTAAACACAACCATTCATGCATATATCATTTTATAATGATTTTATTTTGTAATATTGAAAATAACTCCCGTCAGATGCAGTAAAAGCAATAATGATTCGGCAAAAATCATTGCAATTTTTTGAAGCACTAGTAGTTTTATACTCCTTAAATCATTTTCAATACCTAATAATGAAGAATATCAAAAAGATATTTGTCATTAAGTCTGTTAAAAAATCAAAATACGAAATTTAATTCATACCACCTTGGATTGGAATGTCTGAATGGAAGTTCTGGAATCAATTATTGTCTGAAATATTTCGTAAGCTATCTGACCTGGCAACCATCAAACAGCGTTCCCGTTTAAAACCAGAAACGCATTTCTATGGCCTCTGGTATTGCAAATGAGGTGGGGTCATTCCTTCAGTTGAGTCCCGCGTTCGTCCCTATACATTTATCGTACAAATAATAAAATAGCATAGTAAAAGCACGGGCTAGTGACGTGTGATTGCGCCACGTACGGTACGGTGTGGTTGGTGTGGGGCAGCTGCTGTCGACGGTGATCAAGACGGACCTGCGCCGCGCAGTGTCGCTGCGGCGGGCGTCGGTGCCGGCCGTTCGCGCTTCGCGGTCGCACTCGCTCGCCGGCTACCCGCATTCGTATGCGCATGAGGTAATCTGATAACGTGTCGCACTTGGTAACATAAACACATTGTGTACCCTGTTCGTATAAAATATACTTATTACTTGAACCAATTTCTTAGACGTCTGTTTTTAGCCCTATATAATACAAAAACTTTATCCTTTTCGTTGAGGTGCTACAAATTGCAGCACATAGGAGAGACTTTGCCATGTTTGATCGCTATAAACTAATTTACCAGAGCTGCAACAAAATACAGCTCTTATTGTTTCGTTTGGTACTTTGAAAGAAACCCGGCTTCGTTAGACTACACGCCTCCCTCCAACGATTGCGGGAATTTTGACCAAAACTTGCAATGTTGATCCATTGTCAAGTGCTTGCTGAGAGATCGCTAAATGGCGAAGAGGCACCTCTTTGCGTGCCTGGTTGTAAAAGAGCAAGTCAAGTTCGCAGAAGATGCTGCGGATTTAATTATATATTATCAGAAGGCTTTAAGTTCCGGCACGGGATGCATAATCTAGCCCGAACAAAGTCTCGCCACGCTTCGCCGAAAAGGTTGAATGTAATGTAGTTTGGCAAACTAAAAGTAATGTTTTACTGCAAAACGATGATATAAATATAAAAATTACATATAAAGCTTCTCAAATTTATTAAGAAAGTAATTAATATTATGGGTCTTTATTTTACTAAAGTGTGTCATGTATGGTTTTAACGCGAACTACGGACTTATTATACTTTTTTGTAAATTCCAAACTAACAAAATCGTGTAATCGTGTAAGTAATAAATAATACTATGATGTACCTATAGTTCTTGAAATGTAAATTAAAATAGGTACCGTTGTACGCGTTTAATTACGCATCAATTTTTGGACACATCACTCAAGCGCTAACGAACACGCTAAAATCACTGTAAGTATAGCTACTGTGCGGTACTGACATAACTACAAGTAGGTAAAATATTGGAAGATGGGTTCGTAAATGCAAAGAACTATTGATATAAGACTTCTTTTGAATATTGGGCGAAGCATTTTTTTACATTTACGTGTGTACTTTGACTGCTTGCTTTTGATTGTTGATTACTTTGTTGAAATAATCGGGAAGCTGTTCGTGCTTACACTATTTGGTTGCATGGTCGTCTTTATTGTTATGGATGTACCTATAATTTATTTGTTGGATTTTGATTTAGATTTCTGTTACATTTTTAAACAGTGTTTTTTTTCCAAGACTTAGAGGTAAGTATATGGAGTTAGTAAAAGTTTAGAATATATTAGTGCCGCTTGTTAATTTGTTAGTATAATTAATAAACCGATGCTAGAATATTTATGAAGTCTCAATATACTTACATATCAACAAATGGCTCAAGAGGGACTGGTTACAAGATCTTGATGGTAGTTCATATTGATTAATAATTACAAAAAGAGGTTGGCCTTTTGGAAAACATTTTTTGTAAATAGACCTTTTTAAACCCTTTGATCGCCACTGGCGGGTATATTGAACAGTAAAATTAGTTTTTTTGTGTCTGGAATCTTGGTGGTTAAAAGGTTAATAATATAACTGCAGTACCTAATGAGTACCAATCTGTAGGTCCGGCCGACTTCTCAAGCCGACGTTACTCAAGTGGGAGACGTGAATTTAGTCATGTCGGAGAAGGAACGCGATGGACCAGCGTCGGATATAGATGACATCGCCCCATTGCCTGGTAAATAATATTATCGTATTACCCTAAAATACACGAACAAAAAAAGGCTCATTGTTTTTCCAATATTCCACTAAAACTTTGTTTGCTGGCCGTTGTATGTAATTAGAGTACCATTCCATCCAAACGAAAAACTATCGGCATCTTTATGGATTTTTATTATCTCGAGTCCGTCCCTACTTTGGAAAGTACATACGTACGACGTGGTTTCAGCAACTATCTAAGAATAGTAGTCGTTATCCACATTCCACATTGGACCTGCATGGTGGCCGCATATGTGTTGAAAAGATAGCTTATACATTGCATGTACAGAATAAAATTTTACCAACCAATATTCATCTTTATAGAAAAAGAGACGCTGTTCGAAAAGCTTAAGCGAATCCTTGAGGTCGCATGGGCGTTCATATCGAGTTTTCTGGTGTCTCTGACACGCCACGTGATGAAGTACTCTCGAGACTACCGCTACGTTTCCCGCACGCTCTCCATCGAAAAGAAGATACTTAAGGTGAATATCATAAGTCCAGTTTATATTCTAAATGTATAGGTAATATATATTTCTACTACCTACAACGACACTAAGGGTGTTAAAAGGTGTTGGATCTTATACCCATGTTTTTCCAATGAGTGTAATCAAAGCCTCGTTAGTCATTGTACGTACAGGATACAACACGTGCTCGTTATCGGTAATCGATCCAGAACTCTACGACGAAAATATTAAGAGGGAGGCCTTGTCTAGAAGTGAACGGCTGAAATCATGATAAACGAGACGATTCGGGCTTGGCGGGTCCCGGACTGGTATGGTTACTAGTGCCAGAGTTGATATCTGCACTTAGAGAGTTGTGACTCCGCAAAGAGAATCGTGTCCCAAACACATTAAAGCCAAAAGATTTTTTAATGCTTTTTTATAACATTTATGACAAGTTATATAAAGTTTTTTTTCCTTAATTGTATTTCTTATCATTATTGTCAAAAGTCAGTAAATGGTTCTTTCTTTCTCTCTATATTATCTTTCTCGGGTCCATTTTTTTTAGTAGCTTATTTTTTGTTAATGCAGGAAAAAGAAGGTTTTGGCATCGGTTTAAGAGAGGGCTCGCAGATGATTTGGGAGCCGCTGCCCGAGACGCTTGTGCACCGGTGAGTTTTTAATACAAGTTCAGTGTAGCTTTGTGTTCTCAATTTAAAAGTATCTACTTGTTTTTTATAGAGATTGTATTGAGTATTAATCAATTTAGCTTACGTACTGGCCATGCTTGTTGTACTTCGACAGTAGAGATATGATTATTCAATTATAATCATTGAATGCCATCAGTAGTTTTCGATTAGTTCTAGTTTAGTATACCTTAGTGAGTAGTGTCTTGTTTTTGCATGCTGCCTAGTACTAACGATATGGAATGTTATGATAAAAATTTCCTGGCGCCAACTGATGTCGAAATGGGGTTTGTATTAATTGTACTAATACTTAACGGTTCGTTTTTGTTAATATGTTATATAATACAGTTAGAATTTAATTTCACTACGATCAAATAAAGTAATAGAAGTAGTGGTTTTAGATCTAGATTGTGTTTTCATGCTTAGTAACATAGCATACTATCGTACGTAGCATTCACATATATGTGTAAGTCTAAAAATAAGCGAAATGGTAAATTGTAAGGGTATTTCCAGCCGTAAGTTAAGTGAAATAAGCGTACCAGAGATACGTATTCTGGCGCCGAGTATGGAGCGTGGTTTGGACGCGTCGCCGGCACCGGCCCGTCGAGTTCGTCCTTCAGGCGTCGAACGCGCTGAACCCGCCGAACCTGTCGAACGCGCGGAACCCATTGTACGGGCCGAGGCCGTCGAACGTGACTACGCCGACGAGCCTGTCGATCCCAGCGACTCCTCCTGGCTGCAAGCTATGCGTAACGAGGACGAAGATGACACCTCCGAGCACGAGAGCGCATTTAGCTTGCAGTCGAGTGAAAGGTGGATGCATCGAATCGTCTTGTGCTGTCTCGAGTTTTCGTATCTTATCAACTCTTGGGATGGAAAAAGTTGTAAAGATTGATAGTAGTATTTATCTTGAGACGACGTTAATGAAAGTCTGATTGATTATAAACCTCTATCATACTGTTCCGTCCTTTAAAAATAAAGGATTAGAAATATTAATATTTTGCAAGTTTTGAGTTACTTCATTCTTTTTATTCCAAAAAACATTTTCCTCTCTCGAAATATGTTTTAAAGCTTGATGATCTAAAAAAAAAAATACATGCCTTGGGAATTGATAATTTGCATAGAGACAGCGTAAGTTCGGTTGTTTTTTCGTCGTATGCGATGGGCTACGCAGTGTCAAAATTTTCTATTCTCTCTTTCGATGTCTCATTTTCAACTCCATTTTACCGCATGCCATTGCTGCTTTGTATTTATGTGGTTTTAATGTCGTTTCGTCTCAAATACCTACTGTGAATGCAAGTATTTTTTTTATTTCATAAAGTTTTTTATTGATTCTAGCTTTTAAAAACCTTGTTTTGTTTTGAAATATATAAAATCACAGCAATTATTTATAGCATAAGCTATAAATAATTGCTGTGAAAATTAAGTTATAATAAGAATCTTGTTCAGAAACAAATGTATTTATGTGCATAGCCTTTTGAATGTAGACCATTGTCTTTTATTTATTTTATCTTTGTATTCACTGTACATACTGTAGCATGATA
The DNA here is from genome assembly GCA_019425675.1 of Leucinodes orbonalis. Taxonomy (NCBI): domain Eukaryota; kingdom Metazoa; phylum Arthropoda; class Insecta; order Lepidoptera; family Crambidae; genus Leucinodes; species Leucinodes orbonalis. Next base: position 38,926 of record PQWD01002623.1, read on the forward strand.
TGATCTATTATTTACATTAACAGGTGTAAGGTAAATTAAATTATAGATAGTGCAATAATAATAAGTATTATTTACAGTAAGGACGTGACAATACTGGAGGAGCAAGATGACTCGATGTTCAAACAAGAGAAATCGCCAATCGTTTACCTTGCTTACGCGCTTTGGTACGCTGTTCTTGCGCACACGGACATTGTGTGCTATCTAATGGTGTTCATCAATCAGGTGATCTTTAACTATAATTTTTTCGTGGTTTTGGTTTTTTAATCTATGGCACCCTTTTTTTAATGCGCATACGTATTTACGTACATATATGATTCTTTACCAACCTGTGACCTATGACGGTCAAAGGCAATTTCCAACGCAATTATTATATTTAGTGTTTTAAATTTTGTGGTATCAGTGAAGATCCATAATGCGATCTTACATTTATTTTTTGTTTTATGCATACGTCAATTTTTATAGTATTCCGAAAGAAATCGTTTTTAATTCATGGTATATTGTATAGTGGTTTTAATTCCATAGCCAATTTGATTTTCTATTGGGTAGAGGAGTATGATTTCACCATCTGATGTGATCAGACATTATAAGTGATAATTGAACATATTTGCTTTGTTTTAGATCCAATCCGCTACTATACTGTCAATACCATTGCCGCTTATGGTATTCTTGTGGGGTACGCTCACGATACCGCGACCGACAAAAACGTTCTGGGTCACTCTCATTGCCTACACCGAGGTATGTATTTTTTTAATTTAAATAAATTTTAGTTTTCTGTTGTGCATTTTACAATTATTATATTGTAAATAACTTATTATGGATTAAACTTAAGTATTAATATTTTTTCGTAAAACATTATTCTGTCAAAATAGTATCTAGTTCAAAGTTTTAAATAGAGGTATCAATCACTATAGACAGATTTATGAAGTAAAATGCATAATAATGGTAACACTTATTGACATGGCAAATCCTATCTAACTAATTTTGTTATAATAACTCTAAGCCAGGCCGGAAATGGCCAAGATTTTCGACTTAATTACTATGGGATAAAGTTGAGAATATTGTGGTTTCTAATTGGCCAAGGTCTGTCAAAGGGATAACACCTGAATGGTTTATCCCTTTGACAGAGCTATTAAAAGATTGTCAATATATGTTTTTTTAATATGTATCTCATATCATCAGGTGATAGTGCTGATCAAGAGCATGTTCCAATTCGAGATACTGCCGTGGAACCAGAAGGCGATCCCGGCGAACATGCCCTTCACGGCGCCGCGCATCATCGGCATCGAGCGCAAATACAACTACGCTCTATACGACTTGTTGCTGCTGCTCATCATATTTTTCCATAGGTATTTGATTATGTATCTAATTATAAAGCTTTACTGAGCATATAGATGACAAGACGAGTGGCAATCCTTTTCCGAGCTATAACATACATAATAACGCTAACAATTCTAAAATTTTGAGGGATGACATATATCGGTTAGGTCACTTCTTTAGATATTGGCAGAAAAACTGATAAATATCGTTGAGTATTCAGGACTC
>PQWD01002624.1:0-25478 GCA_019425675.1 Leucinodes orbonalis
TTTAAATATGTGTGTCAAAATATATAATAAGATTCCAAATAGCCTAAAAATATTGAATAATACATTATTTGTCAAAAAATTACAGTTGTGGCTTCTTGAGAAAATTTTTTATCATGTTAGCGAGTTCTTAAACTAAATATATGTAATATCGCTTTAGTTAACTTTTACATGCCATATTTTTGGCGAAACTTGTGAAACTTCATTTGAATATTACCACCAATAATCTTACCATGTTTCATGTAAATAAATAAATAAACTTATTTTAAATCGTTATAGTTTCGAAGAAAAACACGCTTGAAAAATTGACCTACCTTTTAAAAGATGGTACGTTTTAAAACAACCCTGTTGAGTGTTAATGACCTCAAAATAATAGAATATCAAATTGCAGATTGACATATATTTTCTACCTACACTTAAATCTTGAACATGTAAAATACATATTATTACCTACTTGATGTATTATAAGTACCGCGACTTCTTCTTATTGTCCATCTTAAAGTTACTGTCGTAAAGTTAACCAAATCCTATATACAGCTATTTTAATAGAAATGACATTCCGAATATTTTTTAATAAAATATGGGATAATCGTATCCATGCTTCATGAGTTTAGCAAGAATTAATTTCTAAAGGTACACATTTAAATTCAATAAATTAATAAAAATAATCCACTTTTACAAGAAATTTATAAAATATTTATTAAAACTATGAAAATCGATTAATAATAACCAATTGAACCGTTTTATAACAATCGAATATTTTTAACAACCCTATTCTACCTACCGTAAATTTAGCTATGTTACATCGTCCATATTATGGGTCAAATTTTGTCTTTTTAACCACAAAATGTACTTTCTCGAGGGAACGTTATGAATGAAATACACGGCATTAATAGATCGTAATGTTTTTCACGATTACTAGTAGGCTCTATGTTTATTCGTGATAATAGCGTTGGTAGCGGTATCGAGCACAAATCCAATACAACATGTGGATTTATAAGATTCTGCCGTGACGAAGATGAAGCAAAATTTATGTTTTAAATGGATCTCATCATCATCTCATCAATATGGTACGACGGGGAACAGAAGAGGCCGCAGCGCGGGCGGTGCCTTGCCCAGCACACTCCTGGTATCAGTGTCTAGTGTTCAAAAGTACCCTTGTGAAAGTGATTTGTTGAAATGATAGGTGCATTAAAAATTTACGCCAGTGCCCCCGCCTTAAAGCTTTTGTAGGGAAAACAATGAACGGTGTGAATGTAACGAAATAGGCAAATAAAGATCATTGAATCTTAATTGTATTCTTAATTTTCCTTTATTTTAGATGATGAGTTGATGAGTCAATATTGAAAAAATATTAACGGTGAAATACAACCTAAGATTAAATGTAAACAGTTTGCCGCGTTTCAACCGCAGCGACATAGCCCGCTTTTAGCTTAAGCATCTTCTACTATTATTCTAAAAGGTCAATGACTCTACGCTACCTATCATTCAGGGTTGTCACAAATTCTAATGAGATTATAATTAAAATAAAATGTATGTATGATCGGAATCGTGTGTACACACCTGATTTTTACTCCCGTGCATTTTAAATATTATAAGAATTGTCACCCTTCATTATTATTGCTTACTTATTTAACACCGTGTATGAAGTGAGTGTGGGGAAAGGGACCAAAACTAACGTGGTTCTTTCGGCAGGAAGTTTGTATGGAGCATACGGAAATTTTCAAGGTATATTGTTAGAAAATGGTTTACGGATTATTTATCACTAACAAAACTTTTCACAGTTTTCAGGTAAGAAACTATGAATCGATGAAAAGACATTTATATTAACTTCTGTGTTCTAAACCTAGAAAAGGACGGTTACCCCAAATTTCATGCGAGCAAAGCCGCAGGCAAAAAATAGTAATATATTTTTACCACAAAACATCGAATCTTATTATTATTATATTATGTTCCTCTCATACAAACCACCAGTTCGGTACCTATCGTCTAAAACCATACACGAAATGTAAAGATTTAGGTAAGTCTATGACGTCATGCTAAAAATAAAAAGGACAGCAGCAAATTGTATCATTATTCATTTTATGTATAAATGTTTTACAAATCATTGACGAGCGAAATAATACTTAAAACATATAGCACTAAAGTATATTTTTAAGTGTTCCATATTTATGACCATTTATGGTGCTTCGATACCATTGACGCGATGACTGTAACCATATTATTGGCGCTTTGTTTGTACCTTTGTAATGAGGGCAGGGAGATTTTATATGAGATATGAATAAGGACATAAAACCTTACACGGGACAGTAGACAGTAACTTAAACTAAACTTATAAGTAAGAAAAAAATAAACCCAAAAAAAGACTGCCTAGGAACTTCTTACAAAGAGAACTGAAATCCCAACAAAAACATCTAAATATATAAAAGGTGACTGACTGACTGACTGTGATTTATCAACACACAGCCCAAACCACTGTATGGATCGGGTTGAAATTTGGCATGCAGGTAGATATAATGACGTAGGCATCTGCTAAGAATTTTTGATTAATTATATCCCCAAGGGGATAAAATAGGGAGGTCGAAGTTTGTAAGAAAAATTATCAATTTACTGATCGGGCTGAGACTGCATGCAAAAAGCTAATATGACGTCGTTATCCCCCTAAGGAAGGAGTTTGAAGAATTACACCCTTTTAAATAACGCGAGCAAAGCCAAGACGACCACAAGTTTGCGCTCTAAAAAAGATATCATATCTCCTCATGTAGAGCTAAGCTTCTGAATCTATTCGTCCTAAATCAATCGACCCGTACTTGAACAAATTTTACATATTAGTAAATATGTATAGTTTGGCTGTCTCGTTACTTACTTTAGATCAGCAACTAAATATTGGCATCACCTGAACGATTAGCGATGGGATGCAATGTTTTAGATTCCTACAACGAATTGCAAAAAATGATCAGTTTCGAAAATGACCAGTTGGAAAAATGACCATTTGCGAAAATTAGGAGTCACGTTTATAACGAGTTGAGCACGCGTGACGAGTTGGCGTTTATGACGACTTGCTACTAATCCTAGCCTTCATCCTGGAAATGGTTGATTTATTGTGACTAGGGTAACATTGAATTTTCTTTCAATAGGTTAACCAAATTAGAATTTCCAGATATCTTGAACCTGTGTGTTACAAGAAATTGGGGAGGGAGGACAAAGGAGGATTTAGCTGGGCTAGGCCAGGCCCAGCCCAGCCCAGGCTCTTATGGCTCATAGGGAGCGTTCAAGTATTACGTAACGCCATTTTTAATGATTTTGAAACCACCATGTTATACACAGTAACGTTTTGAACAAAACTTAAGGACAAAGAAATCATTCAATCCTGAGATGCTCTGTAAAACATGTACTAAAATTGTTGAAGTAGAAGTTCCTAATTACCTAGTTTATTATTGAAGTATATAATTATAAATGAACAATTGGTTTTACTAATTATCGCTTCATAATTTTTAAGCGACAATAAGTAAAACCAATGTAAAAGTTGAGTAAAGGACAGGATACTTACTGGTGTTAAAATATAACCTACAAGGTGGAAGTCCAACGGCAAGAAAAGGAAAAATCTATAACAAAATCTTGTATAATTCAAATTTCAAGAGTGCTTAAGAGAAAAGGGGTTAAACATAGAATTATCGAATTCCGTTCGCAAGTAAAATGGGACAAAGATGTCGGAATGGCAATGTTCATATTCACAATGTCAATGAACTTGAACCAGAAATCTCTCATAGAAAAAAATGATGATTCATGAGAAATTTTACCAACACATATTGTACCAGTAACACTATGGAACAGTATATCCCCACGGTCGTAGTCAAGCTCAACATCCGCAGAAAACTGATGACAAGACAAATGACACATAAGTTATAACAAAGATATAAATGTTGGATAGGTTTCTGAACGAACGATGCATGATTAGCGATGAACGTATGGTTTTTGAACGGATCGTATGAGTGAGTGAGACGAAGGTGTGTGAAGGGGACAGATGACGATTGGGCGCGCGAGCGTCACGTAGATTAGAACGCACTGTAATTTTTTAAATGACTTTTAAAGAAGTTTACAATAGCAGTCCCAATCAGAAAAAATAATTGTTTCCATTCTCTTCTGCCCCACAAACTTTTGGGGGTTCGTCCGGAATCGAGTTGGAAGCTAGTTTCACCGTGGATTGGACAACGTGGTGGCGGAGCATGTGGGTGACAAAAAGGTGAAAACCGGACCAATACGACGATTAGGGTTGCAACGATGTTGCCGAAAGACAAGAACAGTCAAACAGTAGGCAGCAGGACTTACGACGACGACATGAGGTCCACACGAGGCGGCAAGTTCTACCTATACAATACCTAAGTTCAGTGGGAATTACGGGGTACACGGTGACCGAGTGGATACAAGAATATCTTGTATATAGACAACGGAAAAATTTTCCATTGGTCACTGTCTCCGTGGATTCTGGTTTCAAGGTGATAGCTTACAGGCACAACAGCTCTTTGGTTACGCACTGAAAAAACATTCCAAGACTTGGTACGAGCTGCAGGTCGCCATAACCAAAGAATTTCCCAACGCATTGAACGCCAAATCTTTACACGAAACGCTAAGCTCGAGGTGAAAAGCTAGAAACGAATCCTGCTTGAATTACGTGCTGACAATGAAAGCACTGGACAGAGGGAAATGAAATTCTAAAATAAGAACTGGAAACAATCAGAATACTCGAAATGGTCCAAGTAAAAAATACCAATTATAGATTTACTTATTATAACTGCAATAGAAGTGGTCTTTCTACTTTAATATGAGTTCGATTTCAGGAAAATCAAACAATAAATAATAATATTAAACAAACAGATATCAATGTTTGCCATAAAATATTGTGGCATTTAGATGTGAAGGAACTTCAAACTATAGGAGGAACTTCAAAGAATAAGAGAACTGTGAGATTGGATTAACTGCTATGCTGAGTAGGAATGACAAATTTATAAGTGAAGCATGCCATTCCGGCATACAAGCAAGATTTCTAATTTTAAAATACTCTAAGAGGGCCGTCGCAGCCTGGTTAATGTGTATACAATTATGTATGTAGCCCCATAAAGAAACCTTCTGTTTTCGGTATAAAGTACTTTGATTAGTGTGTCACATTGTTCACAAGTCCAGGAGGGCCCGTAGCCCGATTGTCCGATTAGTTAAAATCAGTGAACAAAAGTATATTAAATCAGTGTTAAATACGTTTTCAAAACAAATAACCTTAACCGCAGCGTGTTCTGTTTAAAGAAGAAGTTTCAAGTTGTTTTCCAATAAATTAACAACATGTCATCGTAAAATAATTCATTGGCATTAATAGAAAATTAACCGACCATGATAACTACGCAACTTGGCGATATGGCATAAAAACGTATTTGGAACACGAAGAACCATGGGACTGTGTTGAACCTTCTAGTCCATCGAAGGGAATTGATAAGAAGCGTGACATCAAGGTCAAATCTAAGATAATTCTTCTCGTGGATCCCGTGAATTACATATTCAAGAATCCAGCACTGCAAAGGAGGTTTAGGACTGCTTATCCCGTGAGTTAAATAAACTCACGGGATAGGATCCCGTGTAGTAGGAACTCAGGACTAACACGCCGGGTTAGCCTGCTGCGAGTCTTATGCAATACTACACTAGCAGAATGTTCTAATGTACAAGAATATGTCAGTAAAATAATGACAACAGCACATAAATTAAGAAACATTCGCTTTTATGTAGACGACGAGTGGCTCGGTTGAGTTGGCCCCTAGAGTTACAAGCCGATAATACTTGCGATTGAAAGCTCAGGAATGAAGAGTCAATCAAATCTAAAATTCTACAAGATGGCAAACAGAATTAATCGGATTCAAGTGCTTCCGCATCAAGTCAAAAGTTTCAATAAAAACAAAAATATTCAAGAGGTCCTCGCTGTTATACATGTAATAAATATGGTCACTAAACCCCTGAGTGTAAATCAAAAACTCATAAGCATCAGAAGAATAAAGAAAGTAAACTAAACCAATCGTCATATGCAACTGCATTTATTGCCTCTTCTGGTTACTCTGATGACTGATATATTGATTTCGGTGCCTCAGCACACATGGCCAAGCAAAAGAATTTGTTTATAGATGAAACAATTCCTGATATAAAAACTATAAACGTTGCTAATAACAAATCATTAACTGTTCAAAGCTCCGGAAGAATAAGCTTATACGTAGGGTGTTCAACAAGTCTTGACGTGTCTGCAAACGCTATACGTAAGCCGTATTTTTTTGTGTTCATCAGTAAGTGTCGTCAATAACAAGTGTAAACACGTTTGTTTTAACTTGTTAAAGTTTCTATTTTAGTTAAAGGAATTTTCGAAAAAAGTCGTGATGACGTCGTGGGGTAAACGAGACTATCGTGTAATTATCTGTTATAATTTCAAGCGCGGTTTAACTATACAAGAATGGTTTGATGAGATGTGTTCTGTTTTGGTCATGAAGCTCCATCTATAAGAACCGTGGAACGATGGTATTTACAGTTCAAGCGTGGAGATTTTGAGCTAGATGACGACCCGCGACCAGGCAGACTGCGGAAATTCAAGTGCCGGAAAACATAGCTCGTGTGGAAAAAGCTATAAGAAGATCGCCGAATCATATATCGTCAATTAGAAGAACTCTTAAATATTCCTGTATCCTCTTTGCACAACATAGTGAAGAATCATTTAAGTGTGAAAAAAATTGTACATTGTACCCCACTCTTTAAGTGACTTCCAAAAAACAACAACGGGTTGAATGGGCGCAACCTATGCTGAAACGATTTTATAATGGCCAATCAAAAAATGTGAATTCAGTTATCACTGGTGACGAAACGTGGATTTACTGTGCCAACTAAATCACAAAGCAAGATATGGGTCTTCGAAGACGATGAGCAACCAATTCAAGTGCGAAATCTAAATCAGTAAAGAAAAGAATGATGGCCGTTTTTTTAACAAACAAGGCTTAATAAAATCATTAATGCTAAGTGGACAGAAGACCGTTACTAGTCAATGGTACACTGAGATTTGCCTGCCTCAAGTGTTCGAAGAACTCCAAAATCGACGACCGAATTCGGGACTCCGCTCATGGTTCCTACATCACGATAATGCACCAGCTCTTAGAGCGGGTGCTACTTCGCAATTTCTGAGAGTATCTGGTATAAAAGTACTTGACCACCCTCCCTATAGTCCCGATCTTGCACCCTGCGACTTCGGTTTATTTCCATTCGTGAAAAACCGCATGAAAGGGCAAAAGTTTTCTACTGAAGAAGATTTGGTTCGAGCTTTTCATGAAGAATTAGATTTAATTCATAAAGAAAAGTGGGAGGACTGGATAAATGAGTGGTTTGTGCGTATGACTAAATGCATTAATTGTAACGGGCTTATTTTGAAAAGTATAGATATATGTAATTATACGAGTTTTATTGAACACCCTACGTATTTTCATAATGAAGAGGCCAACAAAATGAAATAATATTTACAAATGTGCTGTTTGTGCCTGAACTAGCTACAAACCAGTTAGTCAAATCAAGTTTAATAATAATGATTGTGATATACTAAACAAACACAATGTCATAATAGCAACAGCAACCTTCATAAATAATATGTATCGCTTGCACATGCCCCGCTCATGCATGCATCTCAGATGTTATCGAGGAAGACACTTACCTGTGATACCAAAGGCTGGGTCATCTAAACTTACAACATTAAACAAGTTGCAAGTATACCTTACATTACTTGTATACTTGGTATGCAAGTAATGTGAAGTGTATAACGTGTCATCTCAGGAAGGACACGTTTACCATTCAAAAGTCTCAGAGCAAAGGCCTGCTTGAATTAATTCACTCCCGACATATGTGTACCAATGTAAACCCAGTCATTCGGCTAAGCTAGATATTTTGTGACATTCTTATATGATTACATAAATAAGATACTGCATAACAAAATATGTAATGCATAACAAATCACAAGTTCTGGAAAAATGTATTGAATTTAAGAAGTTAGTTGAGAATCAGTTAAACGGTACAATTAAAGTTCTCAGAACTGAAAATGGACTTGAATATGTCAGATTTTTTCAAACTTTCTTAAAGATTCTGGGATAGTACATCAGACAATCACACCTTTCACTCCAGAACAAAATGAACAGCTGAGCAAATGAATAGAACCTTGATATATAGAGCAAAATGTATGATCTTGAATGCCAAATCACCTGTCTAACGGGCTGAAGCAATTCACACGGCTGCATTATTAATTGCTCTCCAACTTAATCACTTTGATATATAACTCCAGAAAAACTGGACAAAAACCCAATGTCAGTCATGTTAGGACATTTGGACGTGAGGCGATGGTTCATTTACCAAAAGAGTAAAGAAAGAAATTGGATTCAAAGTCTCAAAAAAACTGATTTTCATTGGATACACCAAAGGGTACCGATTTTTAATACCTAACTCATGAAAAGCAATAAAAATTAACATGCAATATAAGAGGGACTAATTGCCCATTGAATCAACTACAAATGAATGCAGTATTCAAAATAAGGATTGTGAAGAACTTTCAAGTGACTACTCATTTAATACTGTAACAGAAAATAAATATCAGTCAGACAGCAAGTACTTCCCTAAAGAAAGCATAGAATCTTCACCAGAAAGGAATGTTACAATTAGAACACGAAGAAATGTTAGTTAGCATCTCAAGAAAAAGAAGTAAGCTCTCTGATGAACAATTATTCAAAAAATTAAAAATGTATTTATGCAATTTAGGTCCATATAGAACACTTATGAATGACAAATGAAGCTACCACCAGTGGCGTGCACCCCATATATGCAAATAAGAAGTGCATACCCTGTGCTTCCAGACAGTCCGGAAAATCGCCAACATACATACATGATTCCAATTTATTCGCCCATTTCCTCTCCATATTTAAAACCATAGGCGATCTGCTGTCATCAACAGCACTCAATTTGACCAAAATGTAAATTGTTTATTGTTTTTGCGATAAATGACACTCACTTTGCATACCCTACTCATAATGTCTGTGCACGCCACTGGCTACCACTGACATGAATCCCAGTAGTTACTCTTTTCAAAAAATATTGTGTTTTGTACAGCATTATATTTCTAATCAAAGTAATTTGTAAAATCAAATCATATCAGAAATTATCGATTTTGTAATTACCATTATAAAAGATAGTGGTCAAAATGAAAATTAAAAATATTATACAAAAATATTTATAATATAGTGCAGAAGTGGAGATCAACATATCCATGAATTCTTATCATTTAGGTTATCGTATACTATAGTATTTTTTTTTTAATTAAAGTTGTTTTCACATGAGACTTAAACTAATGCGATGGTAAATATATGGTTTGTGGAAGCTTAATAAATTTTATTGCTTAATCCCACAAATGAGTTTCCAACCTTATGAAGTCTGAGATTTGGGACAGCAAGTTTTGTTTATTTCTAGAGTTAAAACTGTGATTATTTGATTTTTTTGCACAATCACGTTTTGTATGTACATGATACAGTCAAGAATGTACTGAGATGGTAATGTTGAAATATTTTTTCTTTAAACAATTCTCTCAGCGAGTCACTTGATTTAGGGCCATATATGGCAATATAAAATTGTTTGTAGATCAGCAGACCCTCACAAAAGTAGACCATAGGTCATTACGCTGTGAAAATAGCTAAAATAAACAAGTCCTACAGTCTCCATATCAGTAAGACTTCTTATATTTCACACAACAAATGCAGCACAACTTACTTTTACTGACAAAGCCGCAACATGGGCACCCAACTGCAATTTTGCGTCTAATGTTATACCCAGAAAAACAGTAGAATTGATTACTTCCATGGGTTTGTCATCCAAAGTGATGACAGTGTCTACCTGCTTTAAATTAGGCATTGTAAACTTTACACACTTAGTTTTCTTAGAATTAAGAAGCAGGTCGGGGTAGTCGTAAACCAGTGTAGTACCTTGGAAAGTGTACTATTTACATCTTCAAAAGATTATTTTTGTCTGTCTACAATATTGAGCCCTGGGGCACGCCCATCAATAAAAGGGCCCCGGAGGATCCAGTACCCCTGACATGAACTTTTTGAATTCTAATAGTTAAATACGATTCGATCAAATTAAGAGCACCTTTTTCGACACCAAGTTTGATACATAACAAATAAAAAATAAAATAAAAACAACAGTCAGTACATTACTATACAATATTAAATAACATTTTGATACGATAAAGATAATGCTTTTATGCCAGTAGTCATGGTAGAATACCATGTTCTTCATAATAAATATTCTGTCACTTTATACTAATACATAACAATGATTTGTTACTTTGTATTCGTAAACGGATCTTATATCTAATAGAGGTATTCTAAAAATGTTTATTTCTATAACAAATTGGTTGTTTTTATCTTAAACACAACCGGTGACAAAACAGTTAAATAAGTGTTTTTCGTGTAGAAATGTAAGACACTTTCAGTAGGACAGGATAGGATATCTGCTTACTTAGTAATTGTAATAATTAATAAGATTTATTTATACAAGAACGATTTACAAAGATCAAATCAGTTTAAAATAATTTACTGAGTGACAAAGCAGGATTACTTGGGAGGTCCTCAATCTTTATAGATTCTTAACATATAATAGGTATAAATAAATGCAAGAAATAATTTATTTATAATTAATAATGCACTACAAAGACACGTAAATTACAAAAAAAAACTTTTGCAATCAGACTAGAACATTATCACAGCGGTTTAAATATTAATATGACTTTATTATTAAACTTATATTTGTACATCATCAATCCAAGACAACAATTTAATATATTTATCAAGTAAACATGAAAATACAGAACTTGAATTTTATCACAGGTATTATCTCATATAAGACACAAATTTTAATGATAGATAATGTTAAGTTTATACCAAAATTTTATAAATGTTGGATTTTTTTTCCTTACTTATTAAGGCTTCAATCAGTACATAACCTTTATTAATGCTACTTTTAAATAGCATTTGTTATAAACGGGGAACAATTATAGAACTATAATTAACTCTATTTTCGTTTTGTTATTAGTGACTTGTAGCACCCAGTAACAACATAGACAAAGTCACTAAAAAACATCTTATATCATCATAATCAATATCGTGATTCGTCCTCGTTTTGCATTCAGGACGAAACACGATATTTATTTTGAAGTCTTATCATTAAACTTATAACTTAAACACTAAAACAGGACAGCATCGATGATATTCGTTGCAACGGTAGCTTGCCGATGAAAAGTTCGCCTTTATATACTTACCAAGTTGCGAGGTAAAGTTGTATTATATAAAATTATCACACATTCATGATAAATATTCTAAATATAACGTGTTACATAACGAACGAGTACTAATATCTAATGCACAAACAAAAAGTTAAAATGGTCTTCTATAGTAATAACATCATATAGACACTGACCGCAAACACGAGTTCAATCCGTTAGCATCTTTAGGACAAGGGATTTACGCAATTTTCTATTCGGCGATAAAAGGTGCACGAAGACACTAGTTACATTTTTACAATCGTACCTGGATCCGTAAGGCGGCTCAACACTTCGTGGCGGCGGCGACATCATTTCGTCGTATACTCCAGCGAACCTAGAACAAATAATGTTACTGTAAGTTCAATATTAGTAAACAAATAATGTTACTCGAAGTTCAATATATTTAAGTGTCAATATATTAATGAGTTACCAATCCAATACGCATTTTTAATATACCTCTGCAATAAGATTAATTAAAATTAAACGTTAATTGTTATCCAATGACAGTAACTAACGTTTAATTTTAATTATACATTTAAAACACACTCATAATGGATTTACTGAGAGTTTAAAAAAAGTGTAACCATGCGTTTCAACTTTTCATTGGAGTTTTGAGACTCATTTTTACATTACACATTTATCATTATTACGATATTCCATTGTTTTCTCCATTATTTCTGATTGCAAATGTTACAGTAAAAATGAATCGCACAAAATAATGATCGTGGTCACTTCGCGTTTGTGATTGATCCCGGTTACGTTCGCGTCCAAATGAACAGGTCACAACATGTTATTTGCTATGTATATGATTAAACATTTTATCGAGTTTATAAACAGATGTTAAAATTCGTTGCAGTCGAAGTCATCAATCGAATATTATTATCGGTGATTATTTAGATTTATTTGTAGGTTACACATTTGATTAAGATGTAAAGATTAAAATCTGATGAGTTGATGACATGTTGTTGACCTGAATAATTGTAAAAAACGTATTTAAGAATGATAATCCAATAAGATACTGACATGTGTTTTATAGTTTTGGAAATAATATATATAGGTATGCATGCAAGTAAAATTCGGTAATAGATTTTATTAGGCTGTGTTCCACCATCCGACTTTGTAACTTTACATGTAATAGCTAATTAATTAACCCATAAGATATATTTTTGGTAGGTGTCACTTTAAGGTTGGTATAAAAAACACCCAAAGATATACTTCATTTTTACAGTTTATAATATTCCAAAAATTCTAAAAAAAATCTTAATAATATTGTTCAATCGATAGTCATGTATGTTTTCAATCTCATGAAGATATCTCAATAGGTACTGAGAAAAAAAATTTTTCGTTAAGGGTTGCATCCCATTATTCCCTTACTAAGGGGTGAGGGGTGTGAGATTAAGTATGTGGCTATTTTAGATAAAAAACAATAAAGAAAAGGTAAAAATCCTTCATCAGACGCGAGTGCAGTTTCATAGCCTTTCCGCGCAGATCCTTGTTAACAAAAGGATAACACATATAATTTAAAGCAACTTTTGCTAAGAAACCGTTTTAGTAAACACAACATTTAATATAGTTGTAGTACAAAATTCACAAACTATGCGTACTAATTACTGATGCGTGACGTCATAACTAGGTAGCCATTTGTATGAAGCGTTTTGGGAAAGTCCATTAATGTGTTTTTAGAATTGAAAAATCTCTGTGAGTTTTAATGTAACGGAGTAATTTTTTTACCAACGTTTCTATTATTATGCGGTCCATCGATATAATAACAGAAAAAAAATTGTCAATCCCTATTGTCTTAAGTAGTAACCGATTTCATGATATTGTTACGAGCTGGGGGTTCAGGATAAATTATTGCCAAACACGAAGAATAACACGGTAACACACTTTATTAATTAACCACTATTAATTACACACACACACTAATTACACTTACACTCGTACTAATTAAACAATTAACGCACGCACTAAAATCCGTAATTAACACTGCACACTATAACACAACACTTTCCCACACACACGTAATAATCACTCGTTAACTCTTCACACTGTTATATCACACTCGACGATCCCTTAGATATCGCTGTATCACTCGCTACTTCCTTGTAGTCGCAGGTATTTCGCTCTACGTTCGCTCTTGAGTAGAACACAAGACTCTCGGCGCACCGTCGGCCCGGCTTATATACCTGTCCGCCCGCTAAGCTCGAAGCGTCGACGTCATTCTACATAGTTCGCGAAATATCTAGAACATACTAGACTCTTTGCTATTTGACAATTCGCATGTCATACTCTATGGTCACATATTAGCCGCCATATTTAATGTCATTTTAATAACGTCAATTTGTAACAATATGCATCTTAGATTAATTTTTATTTTAGTAGTCATCGCAATTTAACATAGCTCATATCGTTTAACGCGATTTAACCAAACGGCATTGGGCCCGAGTGGTGGGTTACGGCCCCCTTGCTTTGCTGTGCGGGAAGACCACCCTTCAGTTGGCCGTTATAATAAATAAATAAATATACACTGACATTTACTTAGCGCCATCTATTCCTAAATTAAGCATAAGCCTGTAATGTGGATACTAAACAACTGATAAACATACTACTTATATTTGTGTTGTAAATACATTTATATTATATATAGAAACACCCAGACCAATACAAACAGACATGTTCATGCACACAAATTTGACGACCCATTTGGTGTTGCGGTTGAGACGTCGATTGCAACACCAAGGGTTCCGGGTTCGATTCCCGGGCAGTACAAACATTTGTGTGCATGAACATGTCTGTAATGGTCTGGGTGTTTTATATGTATAATAAGTACGTATTTACAAAAAAATGTATATAAGTATGTTTATCCGTTGTTTAGTACCCATAATACAGGCTTCACGCTTAACTTGGGGCTAGATGGCGCTGTGTGAGTGGATATTCATTTATTAATTATTTATTTACAAATATTTTCCCAGAAAGGGGCAACTCTTAATAGACTGCTAACGAAGATATAAGAATACTGACCGGTGAGGCGACATAATCCGCGGCGGCGGCGAACGCCTCGGAGAGCGGTGCGGCGAGCGAACGAGCGACCGGCGTGGCGAGCGATGTGGCGAGCGTACGGCCGAGCGGCGCGGCGAGCGGTGCGGCGACCGGTGAGGCGACCGGTGCGGCGACCGGTGCGGCGAGTGAACGACAGAGCGTCGTGGCGAACGAGGCAGCGAACGCACAGGCGAGCGGACCGGCGACCGCATCGGCGACCGCAACGGCGACCGGTAGCGCAGCGGCGAACGGTGTCGGCGACGAGGTGACGGGGAACTGCAATATAAGTTATTGTTTAGCATCGCTCATAGATAATTCAGTTTCGGGAACGATAAGCACTCAATTGTATGTGTCGTCCTTTATACTGACTTGTCTTTAATAATTTCAATTCTTCTTGCTGAAAATATTGTGAGCGATTGTTTTGGACTACTTCAGTGGTATTATTTGTATGTTCTTTTAGAAATTATTCAAAGTCCAAAAAAAGTAAACGATCAGAAACAACGTATGGGAAGTATCGTGGGAGACGATATTACAACGTTGCTCATATTTTTGCGACTGGTTTATGTGCAGTGTTTAGACCAAACTGTTGCTCTGAATCAGTAGCGGGCTGGAATAGTTGAGCAATCTCAGTTGTTTCACGGCTGGCTTTTATCCCCGCTCTTATATCTTAGGATTTTTTACTGATCCACCAGACACTAACCGGTTAATAGGATTTGGCAAAAAAAAAAGTCAGATTGTAATACTGGGCCAGTGCTTCTGGACAAATCCAATGTGAGGTGCGTTTCAAAACAAAAGGGTTTTAAACTAAAAACATACTGTTTTCCATTACCATAAAGATTACCATTACCATACCCACACTAGTTTATTTAAGTTATGACAATATATTGTAACAAGTTAACACGGCCAAACATGTAAAGACAGAGAATAAAAATATCTCACTCTCCACTATCAATCTAACGTCAACACAACTGAGCAACATGGCGTTATGTTTAAGCAATGAAAATGGCGCGAAATTTTAAAAAAATTATGACTCTTAAATAAAATTAAATCACTTTGCAAAATTTGGTGTAATAACCTATATCTCGTCCGGTGGTAGAGGGGCCGGGTATGTTCGTGTTGCATCTGAATTTATATCTTGGGCCTACATATTGATAAAAAACCGGACACCCCACATTGCTAGGAATTATGCGTAATTAAGGAAGACCCTTTACGGGTAAGCTCGTGCCCCTTGGTGAGGACGTCTAATGAGCTGATGATGATGAAGGAAAAGACATCGAATGTTTCAAAGGCTGGGCTGGACAGACTGCTGGGCACCATAAATTATGGCCGGACAGAAAATTCTACAATTATACATAAAGAGGCTTATCATAAGCATCCTACTAACATAAAGATGTCATACATATTATTGCTTATGTATAAGCATACATTTTATTAAAAGATATTCTGGTAAATAAATTCATTAGCTGTTTTTTTAACATCAATCTTACCGAGTTAGTGACAAAGTTCTTTCACGGGTTCGGCGACGCCTTGGAGACCACGGAGAACGGCGCAATCGGCCGCGAGATATGGAACGCGATCTGCAAAACATAAAATTGTTAAATTAGAACAATTATTATAATCCTGAATAAATTATTTAAATCAATGGCAAAGGTAATGCTGCTAATACAAGTTTGATGACAAGAGAATTTTTTATAACATCAGTAAGTAGTTAGGAAGCATTTAAGGTTGTAAGGCAAGTGTTTAATAGAAAAATAATTTCGCCTTAATTTGAACTTTTTGCAAATCTTTTAATTTTCACAAAATTATAAACTAGTCTTCACTAGTTGTGGTGATACAAATTGAAATAAAAAAACGTGTTATAAATATATAAGGCATTAGAAATAGCTGCAATCTTGTACAACGGTACTCCTTTCAAGTTTGTAAGACTAGTTAGTTATTAATCTCTATCTCTCACTTTCTCTACAACCTATTGCAGTCAACGTATGCGGGTGGACATAGGACTTCCCCATTTTGTGTCAGATATCCCGGTCCTACGCTGATCTGCTTTTCATTAAGTCGAACCATGATTTAAAGAGCCAGACCTGCCATGATCAAAGTTCTCATTGGTTCTCAACTTGAAAATGAATGAATTTGTAAAAGTTGGTTTGATTCAAAGTAAAATGTTAAAATACACATTAGATTAGGTAAGTTTAGTAGCCGACAGAACTGTCAGGACTGCGCAATAAGCAGTGTAAATTATTCTAAAGTAACGCCGGCACCATGCGTCTCTTTACACTTAAGGGTCAGATATCAGATTTACGGTAAAAAATATAAAACAAGCAATGTCACGTAAGCCGTCGCGTCGGCAACTAGGATTCATTACGATTTTATTATAAAATCATCCGATCCTCAAGCCAGTAAACACTGAAAGTTCAACATATTTATACAATCAATACACGCTATGTATTATTCATTGTTTTTTGTAATTGAGATTTTCCGAGCACAATTTTTAAACAATTCGTGATGGCAATCGGGGTATGACAAGAAGCGCGGGGGAAGGGACACCCCTCATACCGCACGTCACCCGCGCTCACCTTAATATTAGTGCTGCTCAAGCCCATATCGACAGCGTTTAAAATGACTTCGGTAGATTCCTCGTCACGTTTTATATTTTATTACTAGCTCATTTCTTATCTACATGAAAAATCAAGTTTAGCAATCAACAATGTTAGTTTTACTGGGTTCTTGATTTTTTTTTTTAGTATAATAAACTTAATTTGATGTTAACTTTATTTTTGTTGCATTGAAAAAATTACAATATAGGCTACCTACCTAGTAAGCGATGTAACAACACTAGGAAATTGACATCTCAATTTGTCGCGTACCAGATACGCACGTACGTAGATAGATACGCAAATCATACAGTAGCGTGCGCTCAATATGCAAATAAGCAGTGCATACCCTGTGCGTTCAGATAACCCGGTAAATAGCCAACATATTAAATTACTCCCAATTCAATTATTCGCCCATTTTCCTCTACAGATTTGAAACTATAGGCAACCTGCTGTCACACCATCAACAACACTCACTTTTACAAATTATTTGTGTTTGCGATTAGTTTCAGTCACTTTGCATACCCTATTCATACATTCATCCACCCACCAACTTATAAAAAAACACACGTTGTTTTAATTTATTAGTCATGTAGTATTCTTATAGCAAACCAGAACTTGCAGTAGTTTATGAACAAAAGCATTTCTTCATAGAGAGGATCAATTGTCAAGAACGTTATGTAACATTTGTTGGCGCGCTGCAGTTTCACGTATATTTAAACTAATAATACAAAGCGCAAGCATCGTATCACCTAGCACACAAACATTTTTAGAGCGTCATATAAAGTACTTAGAGAACCATAGCGTGCCGTTAGCAGGTGCAGTCATTTGCATATTTACACGGCCTTGTTTTTGCCGTTTTTGAATTATTTCCATTGCATAGATAAAACATATGGATTGGATTATTTACATTTCATATGAAAACACTGTAACGCTTTATTTATTATAATGTCTACGTTATTATTAAATCAGATTTACAAGAGTAGTCTCTCTTTCATTACTCCCGATCCAATAAACTACGACCCATAAGGACGTCTGATCCATTAAATCGATTGATTGAACTTTGCAACAAAGAGGAAATTCTAGGCCTTATAAGCTAAAGACCTGTTCTTTAGCTTATAATACACATGCATGTACAGCGCGTCACATGCTAAGATCATCAGTCTGCTGTTGGTGCGCCACTACTGTTTTATTTACATTAACTTTTAACCACCAAAGACGTAAAAAACAAAAAAATATTTTCTATTGTCTGGAATCTTTGTGGCTAATAAATAAGCTTTATACACATGCATGAAAAAGAATAAGCTTTATACACATGCATGGTAAAAAATAAGCATTATGCACATGCATGGTAAAGAACAAGCATTATACACATGCATGTAGA
Source organism: Leucinodes orbonalis (assembly GCA_019425675.1). Lineage (NCBI taxonomy): Eukaryota > Metazoa > Arthropoda > Insecta > Lepidoptera > Crambidae > Leucinodes > Leucinodes orbonalis. The sequence goes on from PQWD01002624.1 coordinate 18,377, forward strand.
GCGCGTCATGTCACGAACCTAGAATACCGCAGCCTGCTGTTGGCGCGACGCGGCGGCGTGCGGTCGGCCGGCGACGGGGACCGCGAGCGCGAGCCTGACGGCGCCCGACGCCGCTGCTCCTCGCGCCGCTTCGCCCGCATCTCCTTCTCGCGTATCATCCGGTTGAACGCCTCGAGCGGGTCGTCGCTGTGCCTACGACATGTACAACACGCACGCGATCACCACATTGCACACCACACACTAATCCAACGAGCTCTTCACATACATGAAACACTAGAAAACGAACCTTATAGAAATATGTTTTTATCCGACTGCCAATGCTCGCTACGAGGGCCTTTCCTACTTCACCAGACAAGTGAGAAGCACTTTGATCTCGGTTTGGAATGCGTTATCATAATATGTATGAAAAACAGTTTGGTCACCACAATCAACCGCATCCATATATATTAAAATCATAATTTAATACTTTCGTTGCACTAAGATACCAGGTCCAGAGTTAACTCAATCGGATCGTGCAAAACTTCGTCACACCTTGTTATGCCAACTCTATTTGGCACATACTTTAATTAGTTACATTATAATCTTCGTACTTTCTTAAATCATAAACTCAGGGCATAGGTCCTTTAGGACTTAAGCTAACCAACCTAACCGGATGTTTTGCCAGTTCTAAGGATCTAGTAAAACGCTCCAGATCTGTGTTCTTCGAGCTGGAATCCTTTATTTAATATCACAATGAAAAAGAATTTTGACAACGATAAAAAATGTCCTTAAAAAGTATAGTAGTTCTGGATACATTTTTTTTTATTGGATAGCCGATGAACGTGCAGACGGCTCATCTGATGGTAAATGACACCGTCACCCATGTACACCTACAATTCCAGAGGGCAAAGAACGGCGTTATTTCTGCAGCTGAACGATATTTCTTTGAGAATCGATAGAGGAGCTGGTGATTTTGTAGTATAGTATGTAGTGATAAAAAGTTTATGAAAAGTGCGCATTGAATGCTAAAAAGGTGCTGCTGATAAAGGTGGTAACATTGATAAAATGGCGATGAACATGGACAAGATGAAAATCATGACAATTAGCCGTGTCGCATCCCCCTCAATTTCAATCGGGGGCTCGTACCGGAAAGAGTATCGTAGGCCGGCCGCCCACAAGTTTGACAGATCAATAAGGAAGGTTGCGGGTGGCTACTGGATACAAATAGCTTCCTACAGGTGGATTGGAAGTTATTGGGGGTGGCCTATGTTCAGCAGTGGACATCATGTGGCTGATATAATGATGATTGTTCGTGAGACCAACATATTTGTTGAAATCGACGTATCGTTTCTCAATTAAACTTTTTTCTTATTTGCTTAACCCCATACAAGGAGAGAATTGCTGTTTATCAATTTTTAGTGATCTTTAAGGCACCATAGCTTGGAAAATATAAATGATATCCAAATGAATTTACGTACTTATTTGCAGGTAATTTATTGATGAATAATTCTATCTTAGACCATTTGGCCTAGCTTATGTGAATTATGAATCATTGGCATCCATTCGACCTATTATTGTACTCATATTATGGAATGTATTCATATGAACCTAATGCCATTAAGATTTATAAAAAAATTTTACAAAATAAATGATAAATAAATTAGCTACCTCGTTGCTTTGAGCAAGTATAGATCGTACTATTTTATTCATGAATCTAGGCAATTATTATAATGCGCGCGTTTTTCAGCGCTGTAGTGAAGTAGAGTAAGCCTATTTAAAGTTTTAAGTTATAATCGCAGTGTTTAAAATGATTTTTAGGGTTTTTAAATATTTGAGCTTTGTATCAATCGATTGGCCACAAATTAGGGGGATGTACCAAAGTACAGTACTATTAACGAGAGAATGACCATGCGTTACCGTTACATTAATGACGACCATGTTACATTAATACCAATATCCAAGTCATGACAGTTATTTAACAAAGCATACATTTTACAGAATACATAATTTAGTAAAACGAAGAACCATAACTTCTTACGAACGTATTTAATATTTATAGGTTATCGATGTAATATGAGGCTTATCAAATAATTAGACATATTAACGAGCTTCTAATCAATTTTGACATATGCACCATGCATGTTTGCATGTGCATGTCAATTTTTTTTTCAATGAGCCCATACTTGTTTGGCTTCATTTTATGGATAAAAATAGAAAACATTGTTTTTTTTTTTAAAACTATTTGGTCACGTTTAATGAACACGATATAAACTTTTTTTTTTTTTAATTTGAAGAAAATTATCTCGTCATATAATGAGTGCACGCAATCTAATTTTGACTAAGCAAAATGTGTCAAAATATTATACCAACAGAATTTATAAAGACAGTTATCATCACCAATAAATAATATAATTTACTGAGTTCTGTAATGCAGAAGGGCCCATTTAACATATTTTTAAACATATGGGTACTAAACAATAGATTGTATGCTTTTTTTGTAAATACATACATATGATACATAGGAACACCCAGACCAATACAAACTAAAATGTTCATGCACGCAAATGTTTGTACTGCCCGGGGATAGAACCCGGAGAACCCTTCGACGACGTAAACGACTCTCAACCATTACCAAATAATAAAATGCTGTACAAAACAATATTTTTGGAAAAGAGTAACTACAGAGTTTCTTGTTGGATTCTTTTCAGTAGACAACGACTAGGGTTTCTCTCGAGAATTCTCGAACCGAGAATTCCCGGAAATTTTGCCTTACTCGAGACGAGAAAAAGTGGTCGAGAAATCGAGAATTCAGTCAAAAATTAAAACTTGATAACGCGCTTGCGTTCTCGTTGCGGCTCTGCCACGCGTCGTGCGAAATTAAATGAAATAATTGGTCCTATTAGAGGAGGGCACCGAAATTTGATATTTCACACGGTCGTTGTAATTATTAAGATTTGAGTTCCTCTCAGGAAGACCAGCTAATTACGTTTCTGAAAAACGTTTCTAATACGTTATACTAGAGTACATAATAGAAAACGAACGTGTTTTCTCCTTGTCTGGAAACTTTGTGACAAAATACGAAACCGATTGTCAGATGATGCTATAAATGCCCTTGTATTTTTAAAGGCTTATTTTCTTAATGATAACGTGACATTGTGGGTTAGCTTTTGAAGCAGTTTCCGCTTTAATTGTGATTGTAATTGGTCTTAAGATTTTTAATGATTTATTAGATTTTCATGTTAACTTACGTAAAGGAAGACTACATTTACTTATAACAAATATTGAAAAGTTGATACAAAGACTAAACTAAGGAACATGTACCTTACTGTTACTCGTAATTAATAAGCTAGTCTGATTGTTATTTTTTATAAGGAATTAAACTGTCGTTTTATGCTACGTAATTGAAAAGTTTGTAGTACAGACTAAGACTAAAATAAATTATTTAGTATGTAAGGTACTAAGTTTCATTGTGGTGACATGATGACATTGTTTTTAGAAGATATTTTATTTGTTTTTTTTTTTCAAAGAAAAAGACTAGGTATTTAGTATATTTGTTTGTAGAAACTAGAAATAATGATAAGAAGATCTCGCTAGAGTTTTTTCGCTTAATTAAAGTTTTCTATAGTTAAATTAAACTCACATGAAACTAAAAATAAACGTTGGTCATTGATAAATGCTGAATATTGCATAAAAATAGTTTTTTGTTAAATCAAATATTGTTTTGAGCTTTTCAATATTTCTCGACAACCCGAGAATTCCCGGGAAATAGTGGTCGAGAATTCTCGTGCTCCGAGAAATTAAAAAGGTCGAGAAATGAGAAACCCTAACAACGACAGACCGAATCAGTGGTAACTTCATTTGACATTCATAAGTGTTTTCATGGACCTAAATTGAATAAATTCCTTTTTTTATTTTATACCACCAAATTTTTAAATTGAACATTCTTTTAATTTTTACTTTTTCAAGGATTTTACTTTTTGAAGAAATACCACTTAGGAAAATGAGTGGACACTGGTTTATAAATTCAAATAACACTAATGAAACTGTTCAATGTTACATTAATACCAATATTCAAGTCATGACATAGTTATTTAACAAAGCATACATTTTACAGAATACATATTTTAGTAAAACGAAGAACCATAACATGAATCATTACGAACGTATTTAATATAATATAGGTTATCGATGTAATATGAGGCTTATTAAATAATTAGACATATTTACGAGCTTCTAATCAATTTTGACATATGCACCATGCATGTGAAGGAAATTGACACACAAATTTTATTTGTGCCTCATAGGTCTTTTAATTTATTTTTATGCAAATCACATGTTTCAGCCTACATGACATTTAGAGTTTTATTACTTATTGTGTATCTTTGAGTAAGACTTTTTAGAGATAAGCTTAACTGGACTTTATTGACTAGTAAAATTACCGGGTATAAGACACCTAACATCTGGTTTTCTCGAGTGACAGGCGCAGTGCGGCATTGATGGAGAATAATAACTGTCTACTAGTTCTTGGTCTCAATCAATGCCGCTCTCTCGTGATCAGGCGTGACACTAACCATCCGGCGAGCGTCCTGACCATCCTCTACACGTTATAACAAAAAAAAATTGGTAATTTTCTGAACAAAATTAATAAAAATATGTTAAAAATACATACCCATTGGTCGGCGAATCTTTGATCCCCGGCGGAGGCGGCTGATATGGCTCCGGAGGTGGATAACGTTCAGTAAAAGGTGGTGCTGGTCCATGCGGCCCAGGTCTACCGTAAGGTGGACTAAAAAAATACAATCATATATGATATTTTGATTTGCTTTTCTTTTAATCACAGAAGTCACGTATGATTGATAAATAATCAGTAAAACTCCAAAGTCAAGTTTTTTTTCATAGAATAGGGGGCAAACGAACAGACAGATCACCTGATGGAATGTGAATACTGCCGCCCATGGACATATGCAACACCAAAGGAGCTACAAGATGCGTTGCCGGCCTTTTAAGCAAGAGTACGTAAGTTTTGAATCTAGCTTACACCCTTTGTTGCACTTCGGTCAGAATATTCAAATACTACCTACATAATCTATCAACCTATAACTTCCTCCACAGGCCTTCCCAAACAGCATATAGGTATGTATAAGGCCGTTACATAGGATGATGGGGCCGGTAACATAGGAAGATGAGCCGTAAAATAGAAGATGGTGCCGTAAAATAGGCAGATGGGGCCGTAACACAGGCAGGTGGGACAATAACCACGCGTGCCCAAGACGAGTAAATGGGTGACAACGAACTAAGATAGCAGCCGATACTAAATACTTAAATCGAACCCGGAACCCTTGGTGTAGCAGCCGACGTCTCAACCGCTACACCAAATGTGTCGTCATTAATAATGATTAATACTAAGACATCGACACCATCATAAACGAAGCCAAATAAACTTACTTGTTATAACGCCGAGATGGGGGCGGCACCCCAGGCATAAATGGTGGAGGCGGGCCTCTGTTGAACACGACCTGAAAGTATTATTATTTGTAATAATTTAGTAAAAAATAATGTTATATTTATTTTGTTTTCGAAATAAGTAAAATTAAACATCACGTTATACATCCCAAATAATAAGAAGTATTAAAATAATTTTAATACAAGAGTACGAGACTAGAAGACGTAATATTGTTAATGAGATTATGAAAGTAAATAAAAGATTACCTGGGATGACATAGGGTCTCTTCGCTCGTCAATAGTTGGTGTACTTGCCCTTTGCTCGTCTATTATTGGCATTGGCTTAAACAAAAAATTGATATAAGAAATTTCGTTCCCATACAAAATTAATTAAAGATATGAACTGTCGCGACTTACATTTACTGGCAAATTAAGAGGAGGAGTTTCTATTCCGGAGGTTTCAAATTTGAGGGTCCTGAACAAGAATATAAAAATCAAACAAAAAATCCGCTAGAACCTATAGCTTATACGGTACTTAGATGTGAAATTATTTAATCAAAGCTTATGTAATGATAAAAATCATTTGAATTGTTTATATGCAACCCCATCACCAAAAGTTAAGAACTAAAGAAGAGACAGTACCTATAACCTATTTTTAAGGCCGCAGTTGTCAATAGATACAAAAAGTAGGATGGAATGAATTTCACAACTTTAATTAATGATAGCGTGTGTGAGTAACTAAGCTATACGCCTAAATAGTTAAGAAGCAATTCTAACATCGTGTGAGATCCATCTAACAGGTCGAGCCCTAAGTACATATCATCTCTTTGTATTCCGCAGATGGAGTGAAATCAATTTTCAATCCATTGTATCCCGAATCCTGGATAGAAGAACATGAAAAATACTATTTTGTTTCTCACAAAATGATTGTGGAGGATAGTGAGGCCAAGGTGTATTTACATAAAGCTAAGCAAGCATTTTGCGGTATAATTCTAATGCATTTTGCAATAGGGATGTCAAAAAAGTAGTATCTCCTATAATGTAAAAATGAATCGTAAAATGTGTTGGACCAATTTCACTAATTCTTTTTAAATGTTCATTGAAGTCCATGAATGGTTTTACGGCGACAATAAATCGAAAATAATTCGTATAATGTGTTGGTACAGAATTCCACAAAGCCTTGACAATATGAATATTAAAGAAAACTACTGCCACGTTGTAAATCTTATAACAGACACGAAGTTGACGGGTTCGCTACTTCCGCTATTATCATAATTATTTTAAAACGACGATTTAATCATAATTTTATGATTAGATTCGATCAGATTAGATTTCGATAATTCAGATTTTATCAGAAATTATGAACATTTCTGAATACAAAAGGAATATATATAGACCTATAACTTTTTAAACTTTATAGTATGCCAGGTAAGGCATTCAAGTGGAAGACAAAATAAATTCGAAGAGGTACATTATAGTATGTATACAATAGCACTATAATAATAGTGCTATGTATATCATTGCAGTACTAGTAAACCTAGTCAAAGCCCAATATAAGGAACTATAATATAGTAGTTGCATCTATTGCATTACACATAGATTTCATTTCTACACCCTTAACCGTGTCAGGTTTTGTTACAGTCTATACTGCGATGGTTGCTTAGTAAAAGAACAGCAGTAA
>PQWD01002625.1:0-95893 GCA_019425675.1 Leucinodes orbonalis
GATATTAATGAGCTTTCTTCGTCACGTTTTTAGGTCATATTAAAGTGTTGTTAATTTTTTAGGTCATACTCAAGTATTGTTCATATGAATTATTTATATAAATTAAATATAACTAAGTATTGTTACGTCATTTAAAAAATTAACCCATCAAACTGCATTGGGACCTCGTGTTGGGTTAGTCCTAATCTCCCCATAGGTACTATTGCCGTAAAAAACAGCCAGCCAATTAAACGTTACCACCGAGGGGCACGAGCCTACCCGTATAGGGTGATTAGGCCTTAGTCGTCCACGCGGGCCCAGTGCGGATTGGACGACTTCACGCACAACCTTTGAATCTCTCCGCAGGCGTGCGCAGGTCACCTCACGATGTTTTCCTTCACGTACATATATTTTTTAAAAATTCGAAAACACATTGGTACGTGGCGGGATTCGCACCTCAACCCACCCGGTAGGAAGGCGACAGTCCACACCATTGAGCCACCGACGCTCTTAGTAGTAGGTATTACAGGTAAATTGTCGCCTATCAATACACACGGGGACTTGGTGGCGGGAAGCCAACGACAGCACAGGTCGTTGAGGGTAGCAGATGGATGTCAACTGCTAGGGATAGGTCCGCGTTGAAATCATTAGGGGAGGCCTTTGTTCAGCAGTGGATATATTTTAGGCTGTAATAATAATAAAACACGGGAAACTTAAATAAATCACAATGCAGTTGTTAACTTCTGACGTAATCATATTAAGTTAAAATATACAGTAATTGAACTGCATGTTTCATTCTGCAGTTGTTTGAACTTTGAATAATATTTGAAAATATTAACTCATTCATGACTTTAACCAATTTAATATCAATAAATAAAGCACATTATACGTATAATATTGAAACCGGGCTTTTATAACTTATTAAATGAAAACAGAAGGTATTATAAGTATGGGGTATATTACATATTAAGGTAACGGACGTCTGTTACGAGCGGTAACAAAAAATTTATACCTTTTCCCTAATAACCCAGATGTAATGCATCTTTGGCGGTAACTTTACGACGTTACGTGCCTGCGAAGTTATTTATCTTTTATACCTTGAGCTCATTAAAATAAATGTATTGTATGAACTCGTCAAAGAAATTAAATTTTCATATAAGGCAGTAATTTTACATAGGCATATTGAACATCGTGAATTCCAAGTTTTCCAAAGTATTTAAGTTTAGTTTGATTTTCGAATGAATTTTCGATATTTGCAGCTATTCAGATCTTGTCCTCTAAGAACGTCCTAAACTCGGAATCACATTTCGGCTAAGTATGTTCCTCCGAAATATTCCCTCTCTCTAAGCTATCGCAGTTCACAGCTGGACCTAGATTTTTTTTCGAACTGACTACTGCTGTTGGCCGCAGATGGCCTTTACAGCTTCACCGGGCAAGTGGCGAGCGCAGATGGCTCTCAGCCTTAAAACTGGACCTAGATCTCCCCCATTCTGCGCCAGATATCGAGTTCCGTTCCTTCCTTCAGCTCAGCCAATTAAGAGAACTAATAGGTGCCTAATCTGTCTGTGAAAGTACCTACTTCAACTGTATGTCTTGGTGATATCGAGATATTTATAAAAAAATAATGACTTACCTAAATCTGAAACAGTAAGTATTAAACGATATAGGTAATTATTTAGTGTTATTGGTTAACTAACAAATACAAATGAAAATGTGACATTTCATTGGAATAAACGTACTTTCGATTAAACTACCGACCGGACTGGAATCGGTGACCTTTTAAATGTTAGTTTCATGACCAAACATTTACTTTGATGGGATTTGCTTGACCTTTAGAGTTTCAATGTTTGTAATTAAAGCTCTTTAGTCGAACAAATAATCTTAGTAATAACGAGCTATTGTCTTTAACTTGATTCTGCGTCAGTATATAACGTACCATTGCATGGCAGAGGCTATGGGGAGATTAGGCCTACCCACTGAAAGGGTCCAATGCCGATTGGTGGACCACGAATATTCTAATGCTGAAGCCATACCAACGGGAAATGCCATTTCCATTTTTTCCATTTACCAACAGATAATTTGGCAGTTTAAACGTATTAAATATCATCGCGTATGGGCGTTAGACGTAAGCCGTTAGTATGGCCCCAGCATAAGATAGAAGGGGAACAACGGCTTTTGGTCATTCAAAGCACAGAAGGACGCGATCTTTTTGTTACTAGTGTCAATTTCTTCGGTGATTAAAATCAATTATGGCACATTTCTTAAGTAACTTATTCGTCACTTTACTGGTTTTGATTCATCTGAGCTTTACTGAGGAGTGTCAGTTCATGTTTATAGAATTTCGGGTTCAATAAATATTTTTTTATTGTTATTATTGTATGTTAGTTGGGGCTTTGTAGAGTTCAAAAATAAAAACGGTTAATTATTTTGTTTTGATTATGTAGTAGTGTTTTAATAAATCTTTCCCTTACAGTTTATAAATAGACATAGCTAGTTTAACTTTAATTACCAAACAAAGTATTAGCAAAAGCAGTAACTTTTTGGTATCTTATTAAATACGTTAATACATTTTCACACAAAAGATGTGCCATGATGTGCCATCATTGCTAACTCTATATTTTGAACTGCAAGTTAGCTCTATCTTCTTGGTTTAAGCTGAGAGACTCACTTAGCTTTTACTTTATTTCCGTACTTAGGTAATATTAACAGAGACAGTGAAAGCAATCTGTTAAGCAAAGTCTATTTTCAGACAACTCATTAAATATTTAACGATGCCAATCCGAAGCAGTAATAAGGCCAACAGCAAATAACCTCACCTTGTTTATATAAACAAACCAAAACAACACATCCAATTGCACCAATTAAAATCACTTTCTCTATGTCACTACACGTCGATACATCGCGAGCGGTCAGGCGGTCACGCGGGCATTCTGCGTCGTGGTCATGTTCATACTGAAGAATGAAGTCTGAAGCAGGGTTGCCAACCCTGAAACGAAATTCCTCGTACCTATGCAGCTAAAAATCTCGTACTTTTAGTTTCGAACCACGTACATCTAAAAAAACGCTTTCATCCTCACAAATACTAAATAAAATAAACATTTGCTAGCTTCTTACAAACAAAAAAACACACCAACAAAATGTTTAATTATTCGGGGTTTTCCCGGTTGACATAGCTACTACAGACTGCAGACAATGATCGCTTAAATGCGACCAATGTATTTTTTTGTGTAAATGTTCAAGATAGATGTTTAGTTTTTAATATGTAGCATGGTCGTATTATAAAATCTCGTCCATAATTGTACGAGGTTGATAGTGTCCTCGAACCTCGTACGGAAGACCACTAATCTCGTATTTATACGAAGAACCTTGTACGTTTGGCAACCCTGGTCGGCTCAGTCGTTACTATGACCGCAACTTTTGCCGGGTTTCCGTGGCGATAATCAATTGCACTTGTTGCTTGTTAGGTAGATATTGCCACAGATAATATAATATATACTATTTCTTATTTTATAAGTTTGTATTTTTCTGACTACTGTTGGCCGCAAATGGCCTTTACAGCTACACCGGGCCAGTGGCAACAGATGGCTCTTAGATGGTCATGTAGTCACGCCAAAACTAAGTGCAAATTGAGGTGAAACCTTAGATTAAGAATTGGTAACATAAGATGACCAGCTCTTTATCTTAAACTGAAACCCTGTTTTTTATCTTATATTACACTTAATATTTAACTCATTATTGTATTAAGCCGTGCTTTTGGAAATTATCAATCTATAATTATACCCCCTTTTTTAAATTAAGTGCACGCCACTGCCCCTAATCTCATGGATACCGTAAGAGACAACTTAGACAAAGCATTCAGTACCTATTTGTTGCTGAACTTTTTGTACCTAAGCATAACAGCAGCACTTTTTTATAGACTTATACTTGTAGGCTGTAGCTGTAACTTGTAGCGCTCTAACTAAACGTCACCATTTAAAGGCACTGATATCTCCAATGTCAAGCCTAATAAAGGTTGGTATAATGGTAAACCATTTACTATCATAGAGTAGGGTAATGTCTATTCGACAGCGTTATATGAAATGTGGGTTCATGAATCTTCTTCTAAAAGTGTACTTGATTTATCAAGTATAGATGAAGTAACGAAAATGATTTTATAAATGATTCAAAAGGCATAGGTGTACAAATGTAGCGTTTTTTCAGTTTTCTTTATAAGTTAAATGTATATTTTGACTTTTGTACAATGATAAGCTGTGTCATACGATTTGCCACCTATATTTTCTGTAATTATATACTTAATTCGTTCTTAGATTTCCAATATTATATGATCTTGATCGTTTGGACATTTCAAACAGCGTTTAACATTGCCCTGAATAGTGATTAATCGCTTTGAAACAGGAAAAAATGTTCAATACGTGTCAAGATTGAAATATTTCTACAAACATATATGTACTGAGATTAGAAATTATTTTCCTTAAGTTAGTCATCATGATCTTATGACTTATACGTGCTAACAAATAATGGTGTTTGACCCATGTTGTGTAATGGTTGAGAAGTCGATTATCCCACAAAGGATATCGCGCACCTGACGGTAAGTGATACGCCTGACCATGATAGATGTTATGTTAATGGATATCAATAAACAGAAGATAAGTCTTATATTTTCGTCAAAATAGTTCTGCGCCCGTCACCCGAAAGGAAACTCTGTGCAGTATAAAAAATTGGCCAAGAGCGAGTCGGACTCCGCACCATCAAGTAACATAAAATAATGTTGATTTACTTAGGCACTCACTACAGCTTTATTATAAGAAATAGTGATCGATCTTATAAAGTAATGAAAATGATCGAAGCATTTAAGACTCCAATACGTATTGAGCCTTCGTGGCCAGTTTCTCGAAGCATTACAATATTCATCACACATCACACAAAAATACGCTCACTCATTTACTTCTTATTTATTTACCTACCTCTTTATTAATTACCTCTTCTAAAATTTTGACACCCTTGATCCACGTTTAGTTCGCTTCGTAGACCGCACTGATTAATTTGTGTGTCACTTAGTTCCTGTTTGCACTGTAGTCACTCAGAAGTCCATACACCCAGTATGTATTATTTGGACACATTATTTTACATATCTTTATATTATTTGAGCACTTTATTTGCCGACAACTAGTTCTATTTGCACAGAAGCAACTCACAAATCCACATAACTACACTTGCACATCAGTATATAAATATTTGTACAAAATTATTAGCACATAACAAACGAGTTATCGGCTTACAGTTCCTGGTTGACAATTGACTGATTGTCGGTCGTATATTTATCGATGATTTCCTTGATAAGGAACTACCTACCTGAAACTATGTTAAGCGTTGTTAGTATGAATTATCATTACCTTATTGTGTGTTAATATTGGTTTTGAGAAAGTTCTGTTATTTGATGACCCCTGTGTAATTGTTGAGATGTCAGATTTTACACCAAGGGCAAGTGTTTGATCGCTGTATTGTACAAACGTTCGTGTGCGTGCACAGGGGTTGTTTGTGTTAGCCTAGATGTTTCTTTGTATTTTAAAAAGTGTATCATGCATATATTAGATAGCGCTATGTGAATATGATTTATTATTAATTTATTTGTATGCAGGAATTACACGTGCCATCATCATTAAAGTTATAAAGATAAGACAATTTAACATTTCAAAATGGAAAAAATAGCTATTTGAAACTTAACCAGTATTTAACTGGGCTAAAGAGTAGAGGAAACATTTATTTAAAACAGTATTGACATGTCAGTAACCAAATCATCAATTATTTGGTAAAATGTGCCATCCACGAAAGCGCACAAGAAATGCAGCACACACACACATGGGCTGGCTATGTGTGTCACCCAACATCCCGTGTGCGGACAGGATGCGCGCGCGCACCGCCCGGAACCGATCGCTAACCTTGGCCGGTCTAGAATGCCGGTTGCGACGATTTCGCCGGCTTGCCACTGTGAAAGTAAAATATATAGGTACTGCTTCCAACTATGTAATCGTGAGTTGGATATGCTAACTCAAAATAATAAATAAATAAAGCTCACGCCTTGGTCCCAGAGGGGTAGACAGAGATGATGGAACGCCACTTTGCGAGGTCCTGATATACTTCCCTAGCTTCATTCATATCCATCAATCTTTTCATACATGCTCTTTTATTCTTTTGCTTGGGACCCCAGCCTTCTTAAGAACTTGACCAACTTGGTATTGACCAAGCCCAGAAGGACTTACCTTGGTAAGTCCTTCTGGGTCTTCCCCGCCTCCTTCCACATTCGCACAATGAACCTGCTTTGCTATTCTCCTTTCACTCATGCGCTTCAAGTGTCCATACCATCTTAACATTCCTCTTTCTACTTTTGAAACTACTTTCAGACCACACTTTTCTCTAATAACAGCATTAACTTATTATGCTAACTCTCGATGTTATTTTAAAAAAAGGAACAACTGCACTTCTTGAAGTAACCTAGAAGAGGTAAAAAAGGAGAAGAACAAGCTCCAGGAGGACAAACTGTTAATGCTAGCAGTTACAATAAAGGGTGGGCACTCGGAATACCGCACGGCAGAGACTGAAGGCGTTCATGTGTTTGTCACGCCCCAGAAGTGGGAGAAGTGACAAGTTCATCATCATCATCATCATCAGCTCATTAAACGTCCCCACCGGGGGTCACGAGCCTACCCGTATAGGGTGATTAGCCCTTAGTCGTCCACGCGGGCCAAGTGCGGATTGGACGACTTCACACACAACCTTCGAATCTCTTCGCAGGTGTGCATGAAGGTTTCCTCACGACGTTTTCCTTCACCGTAAGAGCGTCGGATAACGTACATATATTTTCGAAAATTCGAAAACACATTGGTACGTGTCGGGATTTGAACCTCAGCCCTACCGGTAGGAAGGCGACAGTCCAAACCATTGAGCCACCGACGCTCAGTGACAAGGTACACTGGACAAATAGTTAAATAACTTGTAGAGAGTCAAACATCGTTTCGTTCCCATCCCATAAGTATACTAGTATAGTCGCGAAATCTTTTTGCTGAAAAAAAACTGACTACTGCTGTTGGCCGCAGATGGCCTTTACAGGTTCACCGGGCAGTTGGCGAGCAAAAAGGGCTCTTAGCCCAATGAGCCTAAGGACGTCCCAGAGTGGGACTCGAACCTCGGCTTAGGATGTTGCGTTTTTGTTACTTAGTATATGTTTGGAGACCGCTGTGGGATGTTATTAATGCAATTTAATGCAATTTTCATATGATAAAAATATACAGAGCTATCCCCAGAGCTATTTACAGTAACGAGCATACAAGGAATCACTTTCTGGAGAAAGCATATCTAAAGCACGTAATGTAGACGAAGTTTGATACTTACCGCAGACACGAGAGGCAAATGTACAAACCGCAATCTTAGTAATTACGATTAAGTTCGGTTTGCACGTACGTAATACCCGCAAGATTGCCGGAAAACATTTGAATTAACCTTCTTTTGGATTGGCGTAAGAGCAGACCTACTGCCACTAATGTTTGTTGTTACTAAATACTAAACGCGGGCTCTGGTAAAAATAAACGTCTTACTAATATTATATATATAAAACAAAGTCGGGTTTGTTACAACACATAACTCGAGATCCAATTTTCATGGTTTTTGGTTCGTTGAATTTGTCTCCGCCCCGAATAGCAGAATACATCTTAAAAATAATGAAAACTTGACGAAAACATAATTATAAAAGATGAATCATTTTCCTAAATGTTACCTTTGTTTCGTACCTGTCAAACATTTATTGTCCATCCTGTCAAATACTATACGTAAATAGTTGACATGCGTTCAGAAATAATGACAAATTATTAGCGTGCGTGCGTTCATAAATTAAATGTTTTAAAAAATAGTTCAGCTAAAGGTAGCACGATATTAATTGACTGTTAGGCGGTACGAAGTTCGCCGAGTCAGCTAGTATATAACATAATAATAAAGAATTTGTTTCTAAATCAATCTCAAATACACTCCAGATATTTTAATTTTTTTTTACTTAATTCGATTTTGCCTCAATTGTTGCTATGTTCGAATATTTTCTGTGCGTAAGGGAACATACCTTTAAATTCGATTTCTTATTTAGCCTTATGATTGCTACAAATAATTTTAGTATCGTTTTTTTTAGATTCACACAATGCTATCTAGCCCCAAATTAAGTATGAAATATGGATACTAAACAACTGATAAACATACTTGAATACTTTTTTTTGTCAATACATCCATATCATACATAGAAAACACCCAGACCAATACAAACAGACATGTTCATGCACAAAAATGTTTTTATTGGCCGGGGATCGAAACCGGAACCCTTGGTGTAATAGCCGACGTCTCAACCAATACTTACACCAGACTGGTCGTCTGATTTTGCTGTGTGGTGACGACAGATTAGAATAAAGTTGGTCCCAATGTTTGATAATGTCTATTTAACAGTCTAAAGTTCTAAACCATTCGTAACTATTGGTTATTTTTATCCTCTTCAATCTTACCTTGCCCGGGTCGCTTTGGAGGTCAGATCAATAAGGCGACCTTAAGGAAAACAATTCAGTCGTTGTGCAATATGTAAGAGTATGTATGCAAAGCGCGACTGTCTGTGCAGGACTGAATATAGACGATGTTATTACTTACTTAAGGAATGTATTCTATTTTTCCTTTTTCAAATTTGGATTCTGTCACTTTAAATGTTTTTTGTTTTTAAATTACTTTTTTATTTTAGCATTGTTTTTAACGCACATGAATTTAAAAGGAGCTTTTAACTAAAATAGGGCAAACTTAAATGGGTTTATCTATAATCTCAGATAGTTTTATCATAATAATAATTTATATATACCTACAAAGGTACATATATCGTTGTGTCATCTAAAATTGCACTACCATAAATTTACTCCTTTCTTATAGACCTGAAGGCTTAATAAAGTCACATTATATTTCCTAATCACATTTTATGCTCCATAAACTAACCAACACAGTATCTACATAATTAAATCAGCGCTATTCTTTTCATGAGTTGTTTTGCAAATAAAAGGATTAATTGTTTGAGTGACTTATGATCCATAGAGGTACTAATGAAGGAATGTGAAATGTATGATCGCTTTATACTTCTAATCAAAGACAGCAGTTTTATGAAGTAGGTAGCTAAACATTTACTATGTAGAATAACATATTTATGCGTCAAATGCGGCGTATTGGATAGTTTTCAAGATAGAGTTGAAAATTGGTACAGAGACTTCAATGTGTGTATCAATTTCTGCTTAATTTGGAATTTCTGGTACGGAGGTCTCTAAAAAAGGATAAAAATATGGATGAGATTATCAGCAGATTTCAAGGTGGAAAGCCAAAAATGGGTTTTAAAGTAAGTTCTTGTGATAAGCGCTAGTGTTTTTCCTACGAGCAAACAATGATGTAAAAAAGTATGGATTCGTGATATGCTCACAAAACAATCGAAAAAGTGTTTCGAATGCAATGACAGCACACATTAACATATTCGATTTCGAACACATTTACCTAAACAAAAGAGTACAAACTGTACTCTCTTCGGCGGTTCGTTTTTGAGGCACGAATGGTGTATCTACCTTTATATATACATAATATCATTGCGAGCAAAATAACAACAACAAAAAAAAGACAACACAATTGCAAAAGTTACTTTTTTCATGATTTCTGTCGAAAAGTTAACGCCATCTAGCGGACAGTCAGGACACTAATACCCATATCGTAGCAAGTTTGCCCGGCTTACATTTTTTATCGAAACAAGTCATCTCAATACAAACAACATTAAGCCGTATGCGTAACCTTGAACTAAGATACACATACAACTTAATCGGTTGTAAACAACGCAGTAATATTTACGCTGTTGTGTTGAGTTGTCAATATATTAATTTAATAGTGGGCTGTAATTTATTATCGATTTTACCTACTTAGATATCGCAAATGAAAATCAATATAATTATTATCTCAAAAAATGTTGTTTCGGGATAAAGCGTTTCAAAGTTTTAAAACTAAAAAAAATATTACATTGAAATCTTAAGTACCTAATTGAAGCGCCATTGTAAGGTTGGCAAAAAGGTTAAATCCACAGATTTCCCAATACAGGAGATAGGGCAAGCCGCGTTTTTAAGTGCGACAAATGTAAGCTCAACGAGCATACACTGGCTGCCAGTTCACGCTCTGTGAGACGAGTCAGGACGCACGAATATTAGAAGAAATTACCGTTTTTTCCCAAAATGCCATCCTGTGCAATTGTAACATGCCATCATCGCAAGGAATCAGTAAATTTTTCTAAGAAATATAATAATTTTTCACAGGTAAGAACCGAAAAGAAATTGCGACACTGGGACTGCCTATAAACTTGGCGGCTTGTCCAGTCTAATTGTATATTCGGATGTCTGTGGTTAAATCTATGCAAAAAGGCACATCTTTTCACTGTTCCACATCTGTTAAGTTTACTTTTAGAAGGAATTTTAAGAAGCACTTTGCAATAAATTACCTTGCTTAAATTAAATATTTTTTGCAAAGATCATCTCTCTCAGTTCATTAAACGTAGTACCGACGAGGGGCACGATCCAACCCGTCAAGGATGTATAGATAGAACTTAGTCGTCCACGCGGGCCAGTGGATTGGCCGACTTCACGCACAACCACAGCTTTAATAATACAACTGTGCGCACAACCTTTGAATCTCTTCGCAGGCATTGGTGTATAATAAAATAATATCCACTGACATTCACACAGCGTCATCTAGCCCCAAGTTAAGCGTGAAGCCTGGATTATGGGTAAACAGCGGATAAACATACTTATATTTTTTTTGTAAATACATACATATTATACATAGAAACCACCCAGACTATTACAAACAGACATGTTCATGCACACAAATGTTTGTACTGCCCGGGGATCGAACCCGGAACCCTTGGTGTAGACGTCTCAAACATTACACCAAATAGGTCTTCATCATCACCAAATACATATTTATATCAATGTTCGCAGGCGTGCGTACATTCCTGCCGATGTTTACGTTTACCGTGAGGGCGTCGGATAAACGTAAATAATATATTTTCGATTTGAAAAGCCACTAGTACGTGACAGGAACGCTCTGAATCTCTTAATCGTCCACGCGGGCCTAGTGCGGATTGGACGACTTCACACACAACCTTCGAATCTCTTCGCAAGCGTGCATGAAGGTTTCCTCACGATGTTTTCCTTCACCGTAAGAGCGTCGGATAACGTACATATATTTTCGAAATTCGAAAATACATTGGTACGTGTCGGGATTTGAACCACAGCCCTCCCGGTAGGAAGGTGACAGTCCACACCACTGAGCCACCGACGCTCTTACTAGTATTATATACTAGTATGTAAATACACTAATCTCATTCTCTTAAAACCGGTAAATTTACTAGCTACAGTAAAATTTCCTATGAACTTTTCAGAAAAAGTTCGAAGACTTCTAAACAATAAAGTTTATTTACATTATAGCCAGCTTACGCTATAATTTAATCAGGTACTTAGAAAGGATAACGTTTAATTGGGTATTTGACACCACTAATCGTTGACGTACTTTTTATGAACTGTCAAAAAGGAACGTTTCCATACATTATGTATGAGATTATTGATATGTGACGTCATTGCTCACTATCATCAATTGACCTAATATTTATTGGTTTCAGTGTATTTAAAAATACAATATTGCAAATAAACAAAAGTGGTCAATGAAACGACATATAAAATAAGGTGCGCTTTTATAAAAATAAGGTTTGGTATTTTATTGCAGATGGTGGAAAATACCGAGTTAAACGATTTACAGTAGATTACGTAGTTTAACCCAATGAACAACTGTCGGATTAACCGCATTAATCGAAACGGAAACATTTATTTTTAAATTGATCTGGCAGCTTGCTGTATAAACACGTTTGCACACTTTTATTAAATATTGTTAAGAATTTTGAAGACAGTTTGAATGATACCGTTTATTTAAAAATGTACCTATTTGAAATATTCAAAGTTTTCTAGAGTGATTCACTAGCTCAGCTTGTATTATACTCCTGTTTTATTAAAAAACAGAAAAGGTGCAACAATATTCAGGCACGACATATTAGCATAGTTTGTAGGTGCAAAATAATTTTTGTTACAAAAAATGCATTTAGGTAAAAAGTACAAACTTCAAATAATTAAAGTTTTTACTAAACATTTCAAATTTATTAATCTAATTTACTTCAATAAAACTCAAAAAAGCAAAAACGTATTTGAACATCCCTGGTGGGGATCGAACCCACGACCTTTGGATTAGAAGTCCAACGCGCTATCCTCTGCGCCACAGGGACTGTGACAAGAGTAGCGAAATAGTCGTTCATATAACACAGAGAGTCACAGTACATTACAGTGACGTCACGTAGTTGTCTCGTTACGGAAACAGTTTTTTTTATAAATATTAACTACATAGAAAATCAATGTCAACAAACAATATTATAGAAATTTTTTTTTTTTGGAAAGGTAAGTTGGTGAGTCCAGAAGTTGTCTGCAATTGGTTAAAGAGAGATTTTTTTCTGAAAAGTGGTAAATGCATTTCTCATAAAATTATGCAATCAAGATGCGTATTTAATCAGGTGTTGCGTTCTTTTTACCACAGTTTATGCGTTCACGTGCCCATTACAATGATTGCTACGCTTTGTGATATTATCATGAAGTAATGAGAACTGTATTGAGTAAGTATAAATGGATAGATAACTTTATCGGTTTTGTCTGTGCTTACATCATACTACATAAAAAAATCATCATCATTATAATTTCAGACGTCGTAATCTACTGGATGCGACAGTCTCAATGATGCTTGTCAATAACCCCTTTATTGACACCACCATTAACCGGGGGATAAAAACATCATCTTTGACTAGTCCAGTGCTTGTTGACGATAGGCCGGTCTTGTTTCGTTCGGCAGGATGTTCAATAGGCCGGTGGGGTTGCCTTGTGTCCCGAAAGCTAAATAGTTCTCTATATCCCTCAATGAATTTGATATAGGTATACTAGGTATGTATTTGCCAAATTAAATATATAGTGTTGTCAATCCCAAATATATGTACCTATACATTTATAATTAATGTTTTTGGAATATGTTGCTTGGAATATTTACGGCTGTATACATTCAGGTCATTAAACAAAAAGCCTCACAAATCGTTTTCCAGGGTGCATAGCAGACCTTCTCATAATTTTTAATATGGCCATTACCAAATTACGTAACTTTTCAAAGGCCTAGTATTTTTGTGGTAAGGTATTTTCGTGAAGTATATTCGAAAATGTTTAGTTAGTAACGCTTGAGTTTAAACCAGTACCTAAGTGAACAGGTAGTTAGTACACAACCAGGATAATAAATGTAAGAGTTTGCTAATTTAGTTACCTACTTATTTACATAATAAAATTATCAAAGTTAGATCAACTTTTTTGATTAAGATCGTCTTCCGGAAGATTATTAGACATCCAAATGACAATACCCAACTTAAACAAACCAATAATGTCAATCAAACCTGTTTACAAACAGAAATTAAAACGCAATTAATACGCGAATACTCCAATGAAAATCAAACTCACTTAAAAATACTTCAGTCTAACACATTAAGTTAAACCGACACCAAAACTTAACTCACCATAATATTAATCCATTCACTAATTAAAATGGCCTCGATTTTACCTTAAAACTTTTTGCCGCACAGTGTTGTGTTACTATAATTTATGTTATTTATTAGAGTAAGCTCGTCACCATAGCAACGTCAAGATGGCGGACTGGCGCGCATGCGCTCTACGAGTCGGTCGCGACTGTACTGTGGCTATGTGTCGTTCGCGATTGACCGAATCGAAAGACCCGGCTCGCGCGAACCACGCGAACGAACGGGTCACTTTGTCAAAAATTAGTCGTTCGTTCATTTGGCTCGCAGAATTCCGAGTCGTCGTTTCAGCGATCCGAATGAGTGAGAGCGTAAGATGCGTTTCATAGGTATGACAGAGACAATACGAGTCTTAACTGTAGAGGAGTATAATCTACTCTATTCGTTTAGTTTACTCTGACTTTTTAATAAGCAATTTTATGTTTTTAGATCTATAGGTTAAGGTTCAATATTGCTCTCGGAAATATTATTGCTGAACTAGGAAAGTATGATTTGAATGTTTACCTTTTTTTTATAACAACAAACAGGTGGCCATTTTAGAAGTTAAATACCTTTGTGACACGGTAACCTATGACATAATTAATTGTAATTGTATGTACAAAGTGGCGCGCGAAAGTTTTTCTGTGAGCTTTTATATTCAAAAATAAAGTCAGAGCTGTTGATTTATTCAGTAAGTTATTTTAATAATTTGTTTGTAAATGAGTTTATGAATTAGTGATTTAGATGTCAATTTGATAAATCTTTTTCCATGTTATGTAAGTTTAGATTACTTGATTTCTTTTTCTGAAAATAATGCTTACCTTGTTAAAATATCTAAAAAAATAAATAAACAGCTCTGTCTATAAAATAAAGGGTGAGGTGAAGGACTAACTTTAAAGAAACTAGTGCATGTAGCTTAACTAATAAAATGTCAAGTAATAATATGAATAAAAAAAGAAGTGCAGTGTGGATGCATTTTTCGGTGGTGGCGACTAATAAAGCAAAATGTAGTTATTGCTTGAACATTATTAGTTTTACCGGTGGTGCTACAGGTAATTTATTGCGACATTTAAATACAAAGCACCCTACTGTATTAACGGAGAAGGCTACTTACCGTCAAGATAAAGAGCAAATACAAATACCGACGCCTTCTCAAATAGTAACCGAGTCAGAATTATCTACACATACTTCCATTCATTCTACCTCGGCCCCAAGCACTTCAACCAAACCAAATAATAAACCAAAACCAATTAGTGATCTTGGTAATTTCATTACAGTTAAAAAACCGATGTCGGTAAACAAAACTAAGGCAATCAACGAACAGTTAGTGGCTTTACTTGTCAAGGCATATTTACCATTTAATCTAGTTGAAAATGCGGAATTCAAAAAATTTATCCATATGTTAAATGCAAATTATGATGCTCCATGTCGAAAAACTATTTCAACCAATTACATTCCACAGTTGTATAACCAAGTTAAGGAACATGTACAAAATAGGCTACTTGATGCAGCAGCGGTCTGTTTGACGACCGATGGATGGACCTCATTGACTAACCAAAGTTACGTCGCTATAACAGCGCATTTTGTTAATAAAAATGCTGGATTGGAGTCCTATTTACTTGGTTGTTTCCCAATTGATGACCGACACACTGCTCAAAATCTTGCGGCTTTCATGATGGAAGAAGTCGGCAAATGGGATTTGATCCATAAGGTAGCTGCAATAATAACAGATAATGCGGCGAATATTGTAGCTGCCGTTAAATTGACAACTGGAGACACTTCCCATGTTTGCCCATACTTTAAATTTGTTGTGCAGGATAGCCTGCACTGTTTAAATGAACAGTTAAAAAAATAAAGACTATTGTTGAATTTTTAAACGCAGCAGCTCGGCCCTTACAAGGCTTCGTGAAATGCAGAGCCAGCTAAACATTCCACAGATTAAATTAAAACAAGATTGTCCTACCAGGTGGAACTCTGTATACGACATGCTGCGAAGGATCCATGAGATAAAAGACGCTGTCGTGAGTACCCTGGCAATTGTAAACCCTTCCATAAATACCATCAATTCCAATGATTGGAAATTATTCAACATGCCATAAATATATTAAAAGTTTTTTGTGAAATTACAACTGAAATAAGTGCGAAAAACATGTAACATTTTCAAAAATAATTATTTTTGTTAAAGTAATGACTGATTATGTTTTTGGCTATCAAAATATTAATCAAAATGAGATCCAGGAGTTACTAAAAGCATTGAAACACGGGTTGAAGGAGAGATTTAAAGATATTAACTACATGGAATTAACAACGCAGGCCACCTTCCTTGACCCCCGCTTCAAAAAATATGGTTTTCTCAACGACGACAGGTTTGATGCAACACTTAAAAATGTAAGACAGAAAATATCCACTTTTCCGGTTCCAGAGCCAGATTTTAAAATTTCAACTCCATGTCAACAAGAAAGTGAGCCCTGTAGTAGCTCGATGATATGGATACGTTCGACAATACGGTTAAACAGCACGTGGAAGTCCGAAACTTTACAGCGGCTGCTATAATAGAGACAGATAAATATTTAAATGAGCCACTATTAAGAAGAACAGAAAACCCATTGAAATGGTGGAATGAGCGCAAAAATATTTATCCTCGCCTTTTAGATTAATGGAAAGGAGCTTTGTAACATGGCAACATCGGTTCCATGTGAACGAGTTTTTTCAAAAGCTGGAAATACTATTAATGAGCATCGCAGCAGACTAAAACCGGAAAAAGCTGCACAGCTAATATTTTTAAATTGTAATTTGAAATAGTTTTTTTTAGTTTCACACTATTGTTATTATTTAACAAATATGTATAATTTTTCTAATTATATTGTATAACTATTCATCGTTTTTTATTTATAATCACATAATAATACTTAATAGTAAGAAAATAACAGTGTTTTCGTGATTACGGATCGCAATCAATATTAACCTATTTTACTGTACTCGTTCATTTGATCAAACGAACGAATATAGAAATACCGATATACTTGTTACGCAGATCATAGGCAAGAGCGGGTTAATATGATTGTGATGGTTGAGATCACATAATGAACCAATCGATTGAACGGGTCGAAAGAACCGAATCATATTGTTAACGGGTCAGTATCGATTCAGTTCTTTTCGATCGAACGAACGACACAGCTACTGTACTGCCGGTTTTGGCGCCAACGCGCAAGATGCTACGTTTGCCCGAAGTTTTATTGTTGTTTTAATTCTAGAAGGCTTTAGACGATCGCCAGACTACTTAGCCTTCTTTTACTTACACTTAGTTTCCTACGTATTGGAAACAAAACGAATAAAACGCATTGGATATACATTAAGATTCATAAAATATCCTCTCTTACGTAGTTAGGTTATAGTAGCTTAAATTTCATTCATTAGTGTCAATGATAATTAATTATTGAATAGTCTTGTAAGAAGTTTTCAGTTACCCCGTTTAATTTCAAGTCATGGGTTTCTACTTTATCATAACTAAAATATTTTCGTGACATATCAAATTAGAGATAGCCACCATAAATTTTAATTAGTTTCCGAACTAAGTGAATTTACACACGAGATCCCATTATCGAAACCAATTCTAATGTAAAGCTGTTTAATAATTCATTCATTTATTGTTGTTCCTTAGAACCGGATCGGATTTCGGTCGCGCTTCTATCTTAGTTATGGGTGTCCATGGTAATGTGACCATGGCTTTACTTAAAACCGGTCTAAGTGGGACATTTCTTTTTATATTTGTCCATATTCTGATTGCAATTGGTTTACAGTCATGTAAATAAAGTATATTATGAATTTATGATGCATTTAAATTTTTTTTAATGGTTTTATTTCTTAAATATCTGCTGCTTATTGAGGAACGTCAATTATTTGAATAAAGTCTTGTTTATGTGAAGTGAACTGGAAGACCTAAATTGATATTAAGTGTGACACTCCAAACCTTTACAGACTCCATTACAAATGAATTAAAAAAAACAAAGAGCTGTAAAAAGTAAAAGTATTTAACGTCTATCGCTCGCGAGATATAAGTCCTCGGATTTACTTTCTTAGTTTTGTAATTTTAATAGGCAGCAAGTAAATATAAGTACCTAAATCTCGCGACAACATTTTATAACATATAAATTGTGTTAAATTTGAAATTACGTTATAAATTAACAAAAAACAAATTAAATATTAAATAGAAGCTTGTTTTTAAAACGGTTTTTTTATCTTAATTTTATTTTATACTTTTTAGTTTTTCGAGTTATTCTCAGCAAGCCCTTTAATTTAATACCCATATTTAGGGCTGCATCAAAAATGATTGGTCCGCCATTTTGGGTATACCACCATGATGGATTTAGATTGACGTCACACTGTTAGTCATGAATTGTCATCCGAACTGAACGTGCATACCAAATTTCAGCTCGATCAGTTGAGGGCAAGTGCCATAAAATTGAGTTGTAAGATTCCATCCGAACAAACATACGTTGCAAGTTAAATAAAAGCTTGTAGGTAACATTATACTTCTATACATGTTACCACAGATAAAAATCTGTGGTAGGTAACATGTATAAAAGCTTGTTAAAAATTGCCGATTTTGTGTCAATAATAATATTAACAATGCTCAGCTTATCGACTACGGAAGCGTCCAGGATTCATTATTACTTTCACTGAAAGAATAGACACCCTATCTAACCCTGAGCTAGTCGTAAACAATGCCAGAAGAGGCGATAGATGCCGGTTCACGACGGCTCAACCAGAGTGGGGAGAGTATTTTAGTAAAAAAATATAGTGGATTGATTAAGTACAAGATATTTCTATTCTATGATTGGAGTCAGCATACTTGAAATGAACACAAAGGAAGAAGATAACTAGTTCTTCAGCTAATCTGTTTCTGCAATCTAATACTGAACAGTTGAGTGAGTTGAAAAAAAAGCACTTTTGCTTTTTTCAAATCTATACTAATATATAAAGCTGAAGAGTTTGTTTGTTTGTTTGTTTGAACGCGCTAATCTCAGGAACTACTGGTCCAATTTGAAAAATTCTTTCAGTGTTCGATAGCTTATTCATTGAGGAAGGCTATAGGCTATATATCATCACGCTACGAGTAATAGAAGCGGAGCAACAATGAAGAATGTTTCAAAATCGGGGTATTTTTTCATACTTGGAGCTTCCGCTGCGTACGCTGAGTAAACGGTTAAAGTTTCACAAAAGTCATGTATGAGAGTATTGTTTTTCTTTTAAAGGTCTACAAAAAAGTCCGCGACAGCATATGTCTATCTTTTTAGGTTAGCTCACTATAACATATTTTTTGCTAAAAAAAATCTGAAATTGACCCCGAAACCTTTAAAGTTGGAGGGAGGGGAAATCCTATGTATAGTGATAAATGAAAGTACCGTGTTATCCCGAATTTAATGCGAGCGAAGCCGCGGGCAAAAACTAGTGTTGAATAAAGACATTGGTTGCTATTTCATACAACTCATAAAACAAACAATCAAAAATATTTTAATTGGTACGTAGAAACAATTAAAATAAAAAAGAAACATGGCCGTGTGTTCTTAATTTACTTAATGGCGCCGCAGACGTATAACTTATGTACGAACAACCAAGTTTAACATATGACAGAAATCAGAACTACAAAAGCATAGCATTTCCATAGCATGGAAAATATTATGTTACGCACGTAAACGCCATTCGACTTGTGTGCTAACATTGGTCGATTACTATGGTTTCTGTGTGAAGTCGTACTTTTGATATAGACGATACAGTAACAGAAGGATCAGCCACTACTGCCCCACAGAAATAAGACATACGGCAAAAAACGGAACTACAAAATGCTATGAAAAATATGTTATCCACGTAGACAGTGGCGACATTGGATTTGTGAGTTAAGGTCGTTCGATTAATACGATTCCTATGTGAAGTCGTACTTTGGATATAGACGATACAGTTACAGAAGGGTGGGCCACCACTGCCCCAGAAAACCAACATAAGATAACAAACACGTTGTTTCGCCGAGTGAGTGATGTTGCCGAAGCCTAATACTCCCCCTTACCCATATTGCCTTTACACTCTCCTTTTTTTGAGGTTGACAACCTATGTCCTTCGCAGTAACAAGCTTGAGGTCGATAATAATCATAAGGCGAATGATCTACTCGTTTGCCTTTAAAAAATGCCTAAGTTGACAATTAATCAAGTTATTTTGATATATTTTTTATTTTTACTATGAATATTATAAGCATGCACATAGTGTCCATTTACTAAGTTGGCTACTTTGGCTTTTGTAATGTATTGTCATTTGTGAAGTTTACTTCTCCATTGTTCTATGTCATCTGAAATAAAGCATGTAACACTAATCTGCGTTTATCCTAAATATTACAACTTCGTTAAGTAGTTATCCATAGGATAAGCATAATTTTGCCTTTACTTACTTGGGAGTTGTTCGTTTGCTTATTGAACCAATGATAGTTTCAAGAATGTACTGGGGGGTTACCGCTATATCTTAAAACAGCATTAATATAAGGATACGTCAGCATCTTTGTACCAGAAAGAGCAAAGTCATATTATTGTGATACTGTTTGCAGAGTAGGTGGTAAGCGCTCTGTATTTACTTTTTCTTTGATGTTAACACCGACCCTCGCCCACGTCTCTCTGTGTTCTGTGTACAAACAAATATCTGTCGCCTCACACTGTCCATTCATACGGCCCAGTGACAGATCTCATTCATGTCTAAGGTCCAAGTTATTTCGGATGTCAGCTATGTTCTGGTTGTATGATTTGTGACTGCTTTTGACGGATCTCTTTTGTGTTTAAGTTGTCTTTGATAAATTGTGTTATTAATAGAATTATTTTAGGATTATTATGTTAGGATGGTACCCTATACCCTATACGGGTAGGCTCGTGCCCCTCGGTGGGGACGTTTAATGAGCTGATGATGATGTTAGGATGGTATGGACACTTGGAGCGCATGAGTGAAAAAAGAATAGCAAAGCAGGTGCATTGTGCGAATGTGGAAGGATACACGAGCAGGGGACGACCCAGAAGGACTTACCTTGACCAAATTGGTCAAGTCCTTAAGAAGGCTGGGGTCCCAAGTAAAAGGAATAAAAGAGCTTGTATGAAAAGATTGATGGATGTGATTGAAGCTAGGGAAGTATGTCAGGACCGTGCAAAGTGGCGTTCCATCATCTCTGCCTACCCTTCTGGGACCAAGGCGTGAGCTTTATTCATTTAATAGAATTATGACATGTGGTTATTGTATTGTTCGTTTTGTTTATACCACAGATTTCCCAATACAGGAGATGGGGCAAGCCGCGTTTAAAGTGCGACAACTGTAAGCTCAACGAGCATACACTGGCTACCAGTTTACGCTCTGTGAGACGAGTCAAGACGCACGAATATAAGAAGAAATTACCGTTTTTTTCCAAAATGCCATCCTGTGCAATTGTAACATGCCATCATCGCAATAAATTAGTAAATTTACCAAGAAATATAATAACTTTTCACAGGTAAGAATCGAAAAGAAATTGCGACACTGGGACTGCCTATAAACTTAGCGGCTTGTCCAGTCTAATGTATATTCTGATGTCTGTGGTTTATACAAATAAAACATCCCATGCGTCATCGATCACAACTAACAGAATATCTCTCGTCAACTTATTGCAGTCTGCTGCTGGATATAGGTATTGCTTATTTATCGCCAGACAAATAGGATTCAACTAGATAATCATAATGATAGTCAAAGTCAAACTCAAAATTCATTTATTCAGATTAGGCTTACAAAAAGCACTTATGAACATCAAAAAGAATACAAAAAATACAATAAAAAATGCATTTAAAATACCAAAGTAAAACACAATAATGAATTTTGATACTTGGAAAAAGCTTCGGCGTTTTGGTGTTGAGAAAGAAGCACCCAAGAAAACTCAACAGTAGTCTTTTTTAAACAATGATTTTAATGTCAGATATTTTACAAACAATGAAGTAGCTGAGCAGTTTAAGACATGGATTTTTATAGTTGAGGTACCTATTGAGACGTAATAATTCGTAATGAGTCAATATAATAATAAATTATATAATAAACTACGTATAAGTACATTGTCTGTAGTTAGTACCATATTTTGTCAATTTTATGATATTTGCGTTACAATAATATAATATGAATATATTATATTATGGTTTAAATGTTTGGCAGACAATTTTTAAAGTGCAGTTATTATTTACGAAGAAAAAAATTTATACACATAAGTATTATGCACAGTACCGCACAATCTAAGCCATGGGAAAATCATTTTCTATTCATTGTAACTAAGTGGTGATTTTACCTATAACCTACTACATGCCATATAAAAAGATGCGTCCGTCGATATCTTCATTAAACTCGTTAAAACAACGAATTTAAAAGTACTGTTTCCAGGCGAAATTGTACAGTCACGAATTAAGGAGCGAGCGAGATGGCGAATATCAACATCAGTGTGTCAAACAGAGACGCAAGATGTTCCCACGGCTCGTACTTATGATTATTATAACTATGGATGATGAGTGTAAGTTTTGGACCGGTCGGATGCGTGGGTGAAGGATGGACCACCTAAGAATTAGCGTGGAAGATGTCTTACATCTCAATAGATGTTCTCTAAAGTGAGCAGTTGTTTATGCGATTAACGCGATAAACCTACAAGCAATGTGATAAACGCACATAATTTCATATCAGGTAATATATTACACGCCATTGTTTTACGCAGTTGACGCAGCTGCAAGCGCGTAAACCGCGTAAAAGCAGCATGTGCGTAAAACAATGGCTTGTAATTTTATTACATGATATGAAATGATGTGCGTTAATCGCATTGCGTGTAAACACACATTAAATAAATATGTGTAACCACAGATTAAATAATATATACTATAACGCAGCGTTCGCTAATAAACAACCGTGCGCACAATCCTGGATCGCGCTAGCAATATGTTTGTTGGATATTCGAAAGAATAATAATAATTATTAGTGTGGTCGGCCGTCGTGGTAGAAAATCTATATAATAATAGCGTATTAATTTATCTCTTATAATGATAGCGTATTAAATTATCTATTATCATTTTTATCTTACTAGTAGTCATGTTACTTTTACCATAAAATGAACAAGTGATCAGATAATTTCCCTTGACTAATTCAATAGTTTCATGGCATATTTATTGTTTTAATTTAAGTTAAATTCACATACCGCATCCTCGAAACAAAAGTGACCTAACTCATGATTTTTGTGTTTCCAATTATGCTAAATAATGGCTTCATCGTATATTTTAATGTAACTAATGAAATACATAAAATATGAACCGTAATCTATACTAATATTATAAAGCTGTGAGTTTTTTTGTATGTTTGAACGATTTAATCTCAGGAACTACTGGTTCGATTTAAAAATTATTTCAGTGTGAGATAGCTTATTTATCGAGGAAGGCTATAGGCTATGTATCATCACGCTACAAGCAATAGAAGCGGAGCAGCAATGAAGAATGATTCAATTCAAATCTCAATTTCAAAAGGGGGGATTTTTTCATACTTGGAGCTTCCGCTGCGTACGCTGCGTAAACGGTTAGTTTCGCAAAAGTCATGTATGATAGTATTGTTCCTAATTTAAAGGTCTACAAAAAAGTCCGCTACAGCATATGTCTATCTTTTAAGGTTAGCTCCTTATAACATATTTCTTGCTAAAAAAAATTCTAAAATAATGTATCATTTGCAAAGGTGTTTTCATAAATATGATATTAATTCTTATCCAAATAAAGACATTTGATTTATCACAAGTATTTCATTTTAGACAAAATTGCCCTGTACATCATTCAACTTAAATGAATATTTATTTGATATCGCGGTTTTAACTCACCTATATAATCGAAGTAGCGGGCTAAAGAAAGCGTTAGGCCAAAGTACTATTCACACGGACGAAGTCGCACGACAAAGCTAGTAGTTAAATATATATTTTTTCAAACATTGAAATAACGCCACCTCACGCATACGCTTAGTAAGTAATGTGAAATGTGACATTAACACTAAAAATTCGAGCTTGTTTTGTTTATGCGTTTTATAGGAAACAACTCAAAGGGCGCAAATATGTTTTTATATAACGGATCGAACCTAGAAACTGTAGTGGCGGCCATCTTCGTGGTATAAAAATTTAATTTTCAACTTAGGTCACTATTTTTAATGTGCGATGCAATGATGAGAAGTCGACCGGTAATCGAATCAGTTACAGTCTTAATTTAATAATGACAAAAAAGTCTTAAATACACACATTACAAGCATATTTTCTAATGTTTCGGATGAGCTTATTGTATCACGTAGAAGGATGTAGCCCTCTGATTTTATATATAATTTATAATATAATATATGTGGAAAAGTAATTTCGTTTATTAGGAAGCAAAGGAACATAGGGTTAATCCATTTATTCATAGCTACTAATAACAGAATAAAATTAAACATACCTACTCGTAAATTTTTTCAAACTTTACTATGAAAAGTTTAAAAAAATATATATAAGATATTATGGGTAAGGATCTGTGCTCTATAGCAGACGTTATTGGCTGATTGTGACGTTTTTATATAAATTAAATGTGTAAATATAATTATTAAATGCGTCAATAAACGACCCATTTGGTGTAATGGTTAAGACGTTGACTCTTCCACCAAGGGTTCCGGGTTCGATCCTCGGGCAGTACAAACATTTTTGTGTGCATGTACATGTTTGTTAGTATTGGTTTTGGTGTATTCTATGTATAATATGTATTTATTAACTAAAAAAAAGGTACATAGGTATGTTTATCCGTTTTTTGGTACTTATATCACAGGCTTAATGCTTAGTTTGGGACTAGATGGCGCTGTGTGTATGTGAGTAGATATTTATTTATTCAAAATAAAATATACGTAGGCTAGTATTACAACAAGTTCACGTCCAAATTCACGTTCAAACCAATGTCCAATGTGTGCCCCGAGGTGTGTGGTTCGTCAAATCAACCCGAGAATCGTGTGATGCGCTGTCATTAGAGAAATTACCGTAGATAGTGCACTCGGTGCAATCCAACAGGAATGTTGGCTGCGTGAGTTATGAAGGGCGCTTGTATCCTTTGTCGGCGCCGAAAAGGGAATGCCTTCTAGACAGGTAAGACAGTCTAATTATGTAGGCACGAATGCGCGATGGAGAGTTGTAGACGTGTTTTGTTTGTACAATTTATTTTTAATAAACACGTGGGTCGAAGGGAGTATGTTCCTTTTCATCAAAACCAGCTAATACGTCCCCACCGAGGGGCACGAGCCTACCCGTAAAGGGTGTATAGACTTAGTCTTACACGGGGGCTCTGTGCGATTTGGCCGATTTCATGCACAACCTTTGAATGTCTTCGTAGGCGTGCCCTGGTTTCCTCGCGATGTTTTTCTTTACAGTAAAAAATCGAAAATCATTGGTACGTAGCGGGATTTGTACCTACACCCTCTCTAACTGTCAGATATTGAAATGCCTTCGCGATCTGATCGTGTGAGCGTTGAATTTAGAAGCTTGATTCATGAGGTCCCCACACAAAAGGTGTGGGGAGCACTTATGAATCTCAAAAAAATATTGTCATTTTGTGTGATATATATGACAAAAAAGACTAATGCAAATGAAAAAAATAACAATATTAAGGATAAACCACGCAAAAAAACAGTGNCCTATAGTTGGTCAGCATCGACAGGCGATGGCTGCCCGCGGAGGATGCGGCTGAAGGCCGCGGCCCCGCAGTACTCCTTCAACGGACTACCAGCTCCCCCCGCAGCTGCACAGATCGCCGGACATTCCACCAGGATCTGATGGTTGAGTTATAAATAATAATAAGAATAAGAATATATTTACTGTCTCTCTTCAAACATTTAACAAATAAAAATTCAAAATTTTACAAAAAACAAGTACTTTGAGACAAAGGGAAGGAGCTCAGCTGAGTTTGCAACGAGAGCCATCCCGAGCATCGCTGTTTTCAGCTACTCCCCTTACCCTCTGAGATGTTGTTGGAAGGCCTAGGTTATGCTTGGTTGACAATTTTGAATATTATATAAGTATGGTGAGTTTTTATAATAATAATAAATTTATTCCTTACCACATACAAAGAAGGTTACACGTTAACAATTTGATGACAGTTAATTTTATAGTAGGTTGACACCTGCACTAGGACGGATCCTGTATAACAAGTTATCAACCCTCCACCTCTAAATTCATTTTGTATTAAAAAACATATGTACCCATAGCTAGTAATGAAAACATTAAAAAAAAAAGTACTATACATACCAAATCAAAATACATAGCATACATAACAAGAGCGTTGGTGGCACAATGGTGTGGACTGTCGTCCTCCTACCGGGAGGGCTGGGGTTCAAATCCTGCCACGTACCAATGTGTTTTCGAATTTTCGAAATTATATGTACGTTATCCGACGCTCTTTACGGTGAAGGAAAACATCGTGAGGAAACCTTCATGCACGCCTGCGAAGAGATTCAAAGGTTGTGCGTGAAGTCGTCCAATCCGCACTGGGCCCGCGTGGACGACTAAGGCCTAATCACCCTATACGGGTAGGCTCGTGCCCCTCGGTGGGGACGTTCAATGAGCTGATGATGATGATACATACCAAATCAAGAATAAAGAAGAAGCAAAATTAATGGAACCAAAGCGCTAGGTGTGTGCGTGTGATATAATGACCAAATATCCACTGACATTCGCACAGCGCCATCTAGTCACAAACTAAGCATTTAACTTGTAATTTGGGATCTAAACAACGGATAAACATACTTAAAAACTTTTTTTTTCTAAATATTATACAAAGAAAACACCCAGGCCCAATACAACAGTCATGATCATGTCTGTACTGTCCGAGGATTCAAATCGGAACCCTTGGGTCTCAAATGTATGTGACTATACATTAATGTTATTATAATTTTAGCTAAACCATCATAAGTTTATTAAATGACCCCACCGAGGGGGGCACGAGCCTACCCGTAGAGGGTATACTACAGGCCGTAGTCGTCCACGCGGGCCTAGTTCGGATTGGCCGATTTCAGGCACAACCTTTGAATCTCTTCGTAGGAGTGCGCAGGTTTCTTCACGATGTTTTCCTTCACCGTAGGAGCGTTTTATTTTAGCTACATCATCATCAGCTCATTAAACGTCCCCACCAAGGGGCACGAGCCCACCCGTATAGGGTGATTAGTCGTCCACGCGATTTTTGCCAAACACAACCAAACTTGCCTTTCCTTGTTTTCCTCTAACCTTTCCCATTCCTTGCTTGTTGCTTTTTCGGAATCAAGAGTGTCCATGGGTACTACTCTCGCGTGCAAGTAAATCGACTCAAGCCTCAAGTGCGCATAAAAAGTGATATAACTAAAAAATGACTTATTTTACCTCTATATAATGTTTTACATAATTAAAGCCTAGTAATTAGGCTTTCAAATGGTAGCATAATATCAGTAATTTAAATAAACACTTGTACTTAGAATGCAACTGAACGCAACCTCCCGTAAACTGCTCTGCGCTCTATTCACAACTTGCGCGACACAACCCCCTATAAAACCCCCTGTAATCGTTTTTTTCTTATCAGTCGCTCATTAGACGTTGACCTGAACACATCTCTGCAAATTAAAGCCGTCATTTGAAGAAAATTATGGATACAACACCTGAAGAAGCCGCTCAAGTCGTTGCCCTGTTGCAAGAAGGGTTGAACCAGCGAGAAGTCGCTCGTCGTTTGAATATGAGTCAGTCCGCTGTCTCGAGAGTATACAGAAGGTTTCAAGAGACTGGTGCCTTCACTCGGAGGCCTAATACCAGCCGACGCCGGTGCACCTCGGAGCGTGACGACCGGTTTTTGGTCTCGACCTCTCTCCGAAATCGACACCTTACCGGCGTAGATGTGCAGCAGGAGCTACGTCAAGTTCGCGGGGTGACTGTCAGTCAGTGGACAGTTAGAAGAAGGTTGAAAGAAGCTAACCTTACTCCGAAAAGACCCGCTACAGGCCCGAAGTTGACCACAGCTCATCGTCAAGCACGCCTTCACTTTGCTCGAGAACATTTGGATTGGAGCATAGAGCAATGGCAGTCAGTCCTGTTCACAGATGAGACGAGGATGTGTCTCCATGGCAGCGACAGGAGAGGTCGGGTATACCGTCGTCCCGGTGAACGGTTTTCACAGTGCTGCTTTGTGGAAACCGTTGCATATGGTGGCGGATCTTGCATGATGTGGGCTGGAATTTCCTTAGAAGGCAAAACGGACCTTGTTTTCGTTCCTGGGGGAGGCCGGGGAGGAGGTCTGACCAGTGATCGTTACATTGAAAATGTTCTACTGGATCAAGTTGTCCCTTATCAAGGCTTTATTGGGGAAAATTTCATCTTGATGCATGACAATGCCCGATGTCACACTGCTCGGGCCACACGTGATTTCCTGAACGAAGTTGGAATTCACACTATGCATTGGCCAGCGCTCAGCCCCGATTTAAATCCCATTGAGCACATATGGGACGAGCTCAAAAGGAAAGTTAGAGCGAGGAATCCAGCTCCGACAAACATCAATGAGCTCAAGACTGCGTTGGTAGAAGAGGGGTCGAATACCACAATCATCCATTAAAAAGTTGATAAGGTCGATGAAGAATCGCATGAGAGCAGTGATCAGAGCTAGAGGAGGGAATACCAAATATTGACACGAATAATTTTTTTATCTTACGCGCATTTTGTCTCATTTAAACACAATAACCCCATACTGTGAAATTGTATGAATTTTCAACATTTTTTACATTATCATTAGCATTAACCTTTTTTACTAAACTACTGAATCGATTTTCATGCAACTTACACAATTTTAAAGCTCAATTACTAGGCTTTAATTATGTAAAACATTATATAGAGGTATAATAAGGTATTTTTTAGTTATATCACTTGTTATGCGTACTTGAGGCTTGAGTCGATTTACTTGCACGCGAGTGTATAAGTATTTATTTCACATGCGTAGCTAAGACATGGACACTGACTGCGGGATTGGTTCACAAATTAAATGTTACTAAACCGGCAACGAAGCAAGTTATGCGGTTAGTACATTAGTAATGTTCTCTTAAGGCAAAAAACAGAAATTATGTGATCTGCAAGAGAACTAAAGTTACCGACATAGCCCGCCGGATCAGCAAGTTGTAGTGACAGTGGACTGGTCACGTATGTCGCAGAACCGATGGCCGTTGGAGCAGACGAGTTCTGGAGTGGAGACCACGTGAGAATGGAGAGCATAGGACGACCTCCAGCTCGATGGACAGTAACTTGCGAATCGCAAACGGAGGATGGATGAGGAAAGCAGAGGACCGGGATATCTGGCGCAAAATGGGGGAGACTTTTGTCCAGCAGTGGACTGCAACAGGTTTAAGAGAGAGAGAGAACTGTAATCTTACATGAATAAACTTATTTTAAAGATGCAAAGCAATCATATGGAACCTGCTGGGTCACGAAATAATTGGGTAGAAAAGGGAAGCACTTTTATAATTAGGTTAACCTACAGCTTGTTTGCCTCATCATCAGCTCATTAAACCCCCACCGAGGAGCACGAGCCTACCCGTATAGGGTGATTAGGCCTTAGTCGTCCACCGGGCCCAGTGCGGATTTGACGACTTCACGCACAACTTTGAATTTCTTCGCAGGCGTGCATGAAGGTTTCCTCACGATGTTTTCCTTCACCGTAAGAGCGTCGGATCGAAATTCGAAAACACATTGGTACGTGGCGGGATTTGAACCTCGGCCTCCGGTAGGTTAGGCTTGTTTGCCTATTAAAATAAAATTTAAAAAATGTGTATAGCGGCGTTTGCTTGTTTGCTCCTCACCTTCATAACCTGCAAGCACAGCATCGTATGATCGGGGTCTTCACTGTCCGAGGCGGCCTGCACC
Source organism: Leucinodes orbonalis (assembly GCA_019425675.1). NCBI lineage: Eukaryota > Metazoa > Arthropoda > Insecta > Lepidoptera > Crambidae > Leucinodes > Leucinodes orbonalis. The sequence goes on from PQWD01002625.1 coordinate 29,596, forward strand.
AGATCACGGATACAGGCTGCGGGCCAGAGTGCCGCGTGTCTTGCCAGCCGTCGCAGTCCTAGCATGGCCGCTCGACGGATAGCCGACCGGGGGTCTTTCATGGCCAGACTTAGCAGGGCTCCACCTAGCAAAGAGGGTTTTTGTGATTACATAATGTAATACAATTTTAAGAGGGCATTTGGTGTAATGGTGAGAGGTCGGCTAGTACACCAAGTTTTCCGGTTCGATACCTAAGCAGTACAAGGATTTGTGTGTTGAACATGTCTGTTTGCATTGGTCTGGATGTTACTATGTATAAAAATATATAAAAGTATGTTTGTATGTCGTTTAAAACCCATATTTTTAATTTTTTAATATGCTATAGCAGTCAAACGAGCAAACGGTCTGATGGTAATGACACCGCGCCGAAATGCGTTGCCGGCCTTTCAACGGGGAATACGCTCTTTTTTTAAAGGTTCGCAAGGTCGTATCGCTCAGGAAATATCCGGCAGAACTGATTCACAATTTCGTCGTTCGTGGCAAGAATTACGACAAAAACGCACTGTCGAGGACTTCCTTCTCAGGTGGTGAGGAAAAATTTGAGTTTTTGCCTCGAAGTGCGGTGGTGAAATGTGGCAGCGTAACGAGTTCGAATAATTCCTCAGAACACTCCCCATGATATACGCGGTAGAGGATGCAGAGCGAGGCCACATCTCTACGCATACCCATTGCATCGAGCCGATCGGAAATAACCGGATCGTTGACGATCCGAGCAGCGCGTCTTTGAATGCGGTCAAATGGAAGATTACAGCCAATGCTTTAGTTGGGGTAGATGGACCTGTGATGTCAGTGGATATTTATTTATAATCCACTGGCTAACTGCCTCTATTGCCCACAACTAAATACTTTTAGTAAAGCTAGTATGGGTTGCTAGTATTTAATAATTTTAAAATGACAATAAATCATCTCACCTGATCAGGCACATGGACCACAGTGTCAGCAGCTATAGCTGTCAATGCAGTGATGGCGGCCTTTACGGAGCTGGACGATGGGAATCTCTCAAGCAGGGATCGAAGTAATTTAAGTACACCTTGTGCTCGCACAGCTGTAATACAATTATTTAATTTAACTTATTTATTTAATCACACAAACATGACACAGACTACCATAGTATATGATAAGACTGGTGTGAGACTGATGCTTAATAAAGGTAAGAGTACCTGAGTGAATAAATATTGACAGACTTTATAAGTAACATCAAGCCCAAGTATATGACATGCAAAGCGAACCATCAAAGATACACTACTCTTTCATATGTGCAAAAGTACATCAGCAGTGTGTTGATTTAACATCAAATGAGCCATTTGCTTATTTGCTGCCAAAGCATATAGACAAAAATACCGACTTATAAGACAGTTAATTCATAAAACAAATATTTGTGTTGAACTCCAGTTTTGGTGTGGTGACTGACTTACAACCATAACACCAAATTGGTTTTATGATATCATCATCATCATCATCATCAGCTCATTAAAGTCCCCACCGAGGGGCACGAGCCTACCGTATAGGGTGATTAGCCTTAGCGTCCACGCGGGCCCAGTGCGGATTGACGACTTCACGCACAACCTGATTTCTTCGCAGGCGTGCATGAAGGTTTCCTCACGATGTTTTCCTTCACCGTAGAGCGTCGATCGAAAATTCGAAAACACATTGGTACGTGGCGGGATTTGAACTGCCTCCCGGTAGGAGGCGACAGTCCACACATTGAGCCACCGACGCTCAATTTTTTTTTATGATATTCGAATCGCACGAAATTATATTCAAATGTAAACATGATTTATTGACGATTCATACAAGATGATTTTATTATTACTCCACCATGGACAGTCCTCAGGGCTCTCACCAGCTTTGCTCGTCGCTCAGCACCAGTGCTCTCGCATTCTACCATATCCGATAACTTGTTGCACATAGCCACCGCAAATGCACTGCAATAACAGTTTTAATCTTAGTTCAACTATATCTAACTAAGTAGATGCACAAACACAACAACAAAATGCCAAAAAAAAGTCCAAGCGCTCTGACACATACACATAGTTATAGTATTTGAGAACATCTTCTTCCGCCTGTGCTTCACCGACAAACGTTAGGCATATCCTTCTCAACTTTCCTCCACTGGGAACGGTTAGAACATAAAATTATTCATTTTAATTTTGACCTAACGCATCATTAAAAGAGTACACAAATCAAAGCGCGAGTTCACTACTATGACACTATGACATTGATGCGGAGCATGATTTGAATGAAAATTCTTACACTGATTGGGCAGACTTTTGTTGCGGACATTTTTGAGTGAGATATTTTTTTTATAACAAGGGAGGCAAACGAGCATTGCGTCTTCACCTGATGGAAAGTGCACCTGCCGCCAAAGGTAAGATTGTGCATTAAGTCAGTTTATTGTTTATTTTTGAGGTTTTAATAGATGAACCATTTACAAAACCTCTTACAGATACCCAACTAGACTACACTAATGTCTCTCCTGGTCCAATTTTTATCATCCCAGTTTCTGAATTCAAATTTTAGTTTTTTTTGGAAAGTTAAACTTTACTCAGTTCGATTAATTTTAATCTTACTAGATTAACTGTAATATAACTAATCATGATTGGTAACAATTCTATATGCAGGTTACATGAATGTGTAATGAGTATAAATAAATTAGAAAATGTATACACCAATATACTAGCTACACCAAAACTAGATGAAGCTGAAACTGGCAGGAAAAAATCTAGCAGAAAACATGAAAAAGACCAGTGATAAAAAAAGGTTGGTTCAAAAATCGCTGTTTTGTTTATAACTTTTGACATAAATGTGTGAATTGTTAAGATTATTGAACATATCCAATGGAAAAAGGACTTCAATTCTCCTCTCTATCCCTGCCCATAGCGTTATTTCTGCTAGGATTTTCCTGTCAGTTTCAGCCTCATCAAGACTAGTGCTTACTTAGAATGAGCTGCAAATCTTGTTGTAGCATATATTGCTGCATTAACTTCAACATTATCGTGGCTGTCCAGCCCTCACGTATAAGCATGATGTACATTCTGCCTCTCAGGTATGATCCCAGCCACAGCACCAAGTGTTCTAAGAGCTAATGCTCGCGCCACAGGATCATTTGAGTGCAGCACACTGAACACTCTGCGCAGAAACTCATCAACGTTCAGTATCTGTCTAAATGCTTCTCGCTTTGCTGGAAACACGTAGAACCCAAAGCCGCAAGAAGTTGTTACCCATACGAAAAACATCCGCCAACTTCAAGAAGGAAGAGTTGATAAGTATGGGAAATGGATACTTTTCGAAGAGGCGGGGAAAGCGAACTATGGCCTCGCATTGTTCGCCAACCTTACCGACGTAAACCTGAAAGTTTATTATAAAATATTGTATTTTTTTGTAAGTTGAGATTTATGATATGTAGAGGTTATATGGGCGTACCTTTATCAAGTTCTGTTAGAGCTGAATTGGCATCCTGTTCTGGTTCTCCAGAGTTATCGTTGAAGGTGTTTAATCTTACACCGATCATTTTTGATGAGTAGTATTAATAATTGAGCCAAAATAGGAAGCAATCAACAAACAAAAACACAATTACAAGTGACATTGACAGCTACATTCTACAATACAAAATGCAGATAATGGAGTAATTTTGTTTGTATGTAAAATAAATACCGCTTCAAACTAAATATGAATTATAATAAATTTATATAACGTCTTAAAGTAAAGAACAAAAATAGCTTGTATTTCATAAATATACCTAATTAATAAAGATTGTATTGAACTAATGGTTGTCGAAACTAGTTTCAGGAAATCAAAACAGATGTCGCTACTAGTTGCATGATGTAGCCAGCAAACGAAAACTTTTGAATCGGTTTGTTTCAGAAACCTCTGAAACGTATATAATGGGACCGTATTACATAGTGCATAATATTAAACTAACTTTGTATTACATAGGTAATGCTAATAATAAGAAAATAAAAAACTGAACACGAATATTTAGGGTACCTACGTATGAAATAATAATTAAATGATATAAATTACTTATTTCAAATGTTATGTTCTTCTCTCTCTGTTCATATTGGGTCCATAACACTGGTTCACTTTTTATGTAACAACTTATATACATTATGGTTGGCAATGATATGATTGAGTATTTGTATTTTTTTGAGTTGCCGGATTGTAAGTCCGGTTAAAAAATATCACCAAGTGTTTTGGAATGGGAAAAATTAGAGACAATTGGAGTAAACTATTGAGGGAGACAAATGGATTTATATGGAGAGTATTGAGAATTGAAATGATCATGAAATTATTTAAACTTAAATATTTGCTACCTAATTAAATTTCTAATTTGAACACATCTTTGAAGCTTTAGATTTCTTAATTACTTCAACAAGTATTACCCCCGTACATACATTATCTCACTCTGGCAACTTGCCGGAGAACAAAACTGTATTTAGCTAACTCCGGGCTCGCCTCTCAAAGGTAATTGCAGGCACCTGTGAAACAGGAGAGCGGTGTGTCGCCATGGCAGCGGCTTCGAAATGGTGCCTACTAATCATGGGCGATTGTTGTGCGAGCTACTTGTTAACGAAGACGGTTCAGCTGTTAACAGTTGTCTGTGTTTATTGCACAGATATTGTGTTGTAACAGTTGATACCTCGTATTACCTTGTCTGATAGCGACTCCTGGTAATAATGAAATCACTCATGTACATGTCTTTCCTCATCTTAATATATATAACTCAAAAGTGACCGACTGACTGACATAGTGATCTATCAACACACAGCCCAAACCAATGGACAGATCGGGCTGAAATTTGGCATGCCGGTAGATAATATAACGTAGGCGTCCGCTAAAAAAGGATTTTGATTAATTCTACTCCCATTGGGATAAAAAAGGGGATAAAAAAATTGTTTTTAACGCCAGCGAAGCTGCGGGCAGCAGCTAGTGTACATACATAAAGTTAACTACGTCTGTGTCATCTCATTTTGAAACTACTATATATATCCTACTTTCATAGTGGCACGTTACTAGTAGCATAAGGGGCTACACCACAGACATCAGAATATACATTAGACTGGACAAGCCGCCAAGTTTATAGGCAGTCCCAGTGTCGCAATTTCTTTTCGGTTCTTACCTGTGAAAAGTTATTATATTTCTTGGTAAATTTACTGATTCATTGCGATGATGGCATGTTACAATTGCACAGGATGGCATTTTGAAAAAAAACGGTAATTTCTTCTAATATTCGTGCATCTTGACTCGTCTCGCAGAGCGTAAACTGGTTGCCAGTGTATGCTCGTTGAGCTTACAGTTGTCGCACTTTAAACGCGGCTTGCCCCATCTCCTGTATTGGGAAATCTGTGGGCTACACCCATTATTAAATGAATTTTGTAGAGTCGTTGAGGGATAAATCTACTTCTTCTTATCGAGTCAACATGGATTCATAAGTTTCCGTGAAAGACCATATCGTAGTGAAAGAATCAGCCCATCTGCGTTACCGAGTAGACTGTCCACGCAGATCGCCCATGGTGCGCCGGACGAAAGAAGAAAATTTTAGGCACACGGGGAGGCTCCTTTCGCGCACACCAAACAAGTAAGGATACTTTGATTCCATTTCATGTAACTTTGAGTTATTTATAATTGTACGGATCGGTTAAAGGTGTAATTGTTTTTGTCACACATTATTTACATACAATTCTTTTGTCTTACCTACCTACTCTACATTTAACAACACTTTCAGTATTATTGTTCTTTTTAGATAGGATACGGGCGTGCAACCGTTATAGTTGAGAGTTAAATACAATTTAATTAATGGTATGCTTAACTTATAGGCGTAACGTGGGCTAGAATCTGGCAGACAAAACTTATGTTTGGTTTCGACTACTATCTTAGTATGGTAGTCGTTCAAAACCCATTAATCCGCATTTGGCCCGCGTGTTTGGGTTACGACCCGATAACCATGCTGTGCGGTAAGCCTGTGCCCTGAAATTACCGGCTATGAGAGGCCTAACATCTGTTGTCTCAGGTGATGAGCGCAGTGCGGGAATAATAGCTGTTTATCAGTTGTTGGTCTCCAACAAAGCCGCTCTGTAATGGCCAGGCGTTTCACTTACCATCAGTTGAGCGTCTTGTACACTAGGTAACATAAAACATAAGAGTAACTCGGACCTAAAAACTTCGCTTGCGCGTATTATGCATATAGTTATGCATGGCTCACATACGGAATTATCCTATGGGGCAACAGCACAGTCTGAGGATGTATTTATCCTCCAAAAAAAGTGCGTACGTATCGTGGCAGGAATACAACGAACAGAAAGTTGTAGACCACATTTTGTCAAATTTAAATTGCTTACATTAACATCTATATATATACTGGAGTCGTGTAAATTCGTGCGTAAGTATCCTGGCATGTATGATAAAAAGGGAGACGTAAATGCTAGGTCCGATATCCAAACAATTTAGTATTGCCCTTATATAAAACGACATGGCCTCAAAAGGACCTATGCCATGTCAATAAAGGTGTACAACCACCTACCTGAACATATATAAATCCGAAACAAATTATAACACATACATTAACCTTTTAAAAACATTTTTACATGGCAAATGCTACTACGACTTATCCGAATATATGAATGATAAAAATAATAATTTGACTAGGCATTAAGTATTGCCTTATAAGTATGTACCTATGGGAAATGTCGGTCTGCATACAAGTATTTTGTGTTTGTTTGTATTGTAAATTTAGGTATATCAAAATTAATTAATTTGACATTATATTCCGTTATTTTTTATTATTGTATATTTTATTAACAAACATTTTTTTGACATATATAATATTTTTTTAAATATATTTTAATTTGACTGACTATTATTGCTAATTTAATAATCTTTATTGTATTTATTTTCTCTATTCTGATATTATATATGATTTGTTATTGACTGAATTAAATAATGTACTAAATGTCTAAATCAATATTAATGTAAATAGGGTTTTATGTTAATGTTAAATTGCAACATCCTTCCAGGGTCCATATGATCTCGACCCAATATTGTAAAATCTTATGAAATACATATGTTATGCAATTGAAATAAATAAATAAATAAAATAAAAAACATACAAACTGTACATCGTATTTGGCATTAGGCTGTTATTACAGCTTTACTGGGCAAATGGCGAGCGCAGATGTTTTAAAAAACAAGAAACGATTGACTGCGGGACGTTTGGAGTTCACTCAGTTAACTGGATACTGGTACTAAGCACAAATATTACAAGTACCAAGCTAAGGTCAAGTGATGTATACCACAACATAGCTACATACACTGTGTTACTTATAAATATAATATGATTATGTACGGGTACTGAACACCTTTAAATGATAGTTGATAGAAATGATAGACTTTGACGGTGAAAATTTATTGATAACCAAACATATGGTTTAAGATGATGATGGTAATGAGTGATGACCTAAATAGTTGCGTGTGGCGTAAAATGACTATAGGATAAAATTGTACGTTTGAGCTCGTACAGTTTTTAGTATAAACGTGAGAAACCCACAATAAAGATTTGACTCTACAATTTTAGCCTTTATTTAAGCCGTAGGTACAATCAATTTATTTGAATTGTTGACAAAGTGGTGTGGTAACAAAAAAACTTATCTTACGGCTGTGAGAAAATGTTGATGGCGTGGAGTCATAATGGCAAAAACTCATTGTGCAAGATAAAAACTTAAATAGAACAAAGGGGCACAAGACAAATCTTTTGCGTATAAAAATTATCTGCTAACCATCGTAATCATTTTTAGTCCTTCCGGACATAACATGGATGTTTTGGCATATTTTTGGAATTAAAAAAAACACCTCATTGTCTGGTATACGCAAGTAATCGAGCCCGGACATGCTCGGATTATGGTCAGCGTTTTAGCTACCATTACTAACCGATTCATCACAAAGAAACTTTCGTAGAAATTTCCTGTTTGCTCAGTAGCTGTGTGGACCATTAAATTTTCATTGCAAATTCACCCAAAGTAAACTTTACAAACAAGGGCTAAGGTTCAAAATAGTGTAACTGAGTTTTTATGCAAAATGTGATGGCATTTCCAAAGACGCATATGTAGCAGACAGGCTCGAAGTGTCTACCTCATTCATAAGAATGGCATTGTATTGGGGATTTGGAGTTATTATCCAGCATTATGGTTCATTCGTCGAAGGATTAGTGAATGAAGATAAGATTGTGGCCCCTGGTGTGACGTCTGGGAAGATTTGCCGTGACTTTTGCATAGGCTTTGTGGAACAATGTTTGTCCCAATAGCAAACGTATAAATGGAACTGGATATACCTATTATAAAGGTGATTCAGAAACTACCTTTGCCTACATGATGGAGTTACTTTCAATGTAATATGATTTATTACTTTGATATTAATTCTTTTTTTCAAATAACAACGGACTTGTCTATGTAGTACATTTATGTATGTTAGACCTAAATATTTGAGTTTTATACAGTTTGTTCCTATTCAACCTATCGCAGTCCACTGCTGGACATAGGTCTCCCCCATTTTGCGCCAGATATCCCGGTCCTCCGCTTTCCTCATCCAGCCTCCAACAGCGACCTTTCGCAAGTCGTCGGTCCATCGGGCCGGAGGCGTCCTACGCTACGCTTGCCGAGACGCGGTCTCCACTCCAGAACTCGTATACAGTGTGTATGAATTCATAATATGTTACTTGATAAATTAGTTTCATAATTTATATTATATAAATTAGTATAAAATGACACCGGAAACTCTGAGACTGATATACACCGATTTTGTAACCAATCCACAGATTACCGATTTATAGGTACAATTTCATAATATTCCAATTTGGAACTTAATTTTCGAAAACAAAATTTGTTGTTTTAATATGAAGGGTTTCATTATGAAATGATATTCAGTGAATCTTTAATAATACACACAAACTTTAAAAAATACCTGTATTTGAAAACAAATTAAATTTACAATGTATAAAGTAATTAATATCTCGATTAACAAATATAAAAAGTATCATCCACAATCCTCCGTATTATTTAAACATGCCATAAATCTGTTAAAAAGATGCCCCCACCGTATCATGATATAAAGATCACTAGGAGCCATCGCAAATATTTGTCAACCGCAATCATCGTCGATACTCGCTAATCCGCCAAGCGACAGCTTTAGATATAAAAACATTATCACAATCCCCACAGAGCAAGGGACAATGGTGATCCGTAGACAATGCATATGGTGGATCCACTCTATTTTTTACACCGAATAATACACAATAATGGATACAAGCTTTTTTGTCGCAGCCGTTGGTGTCAAAATTAACGCCAGACGTGTCACGTTGGTGTTCCGCGTTGGGTTGGAATAAGGATAAATTTTGGTTTATGTTGAAATAATAAAATAAATATCTACTGACATACACACAACGCTATCTAGTCCCAAACTAAGCATTGAGCCTGTAATATGGATACTAAAGAACGGATAAACATAGATACCTACTTCTATACTTGTTTTGAAATACAAACCTACATATTTTTCATAGAAATCATACTGACAAATATAAACAGGTATGTTCATGCACACAAATGTATGTACTGCCCGGGAATCGAACCCGGAAATCTTGGTGTAATCTTAACCATTACACTACTTGGGTCGCCAATGTCGATATTTGAAAGGTGATGGTTTGGCTCACATGTACCTATTCTAGGTAAACATTCAATTATGTTAGAAGATTACATAACACCTGCATTTGTTATACTTGTACACGAATATTTAAAAGTAACTGAAAGTTACTTAGGCATTACGTATTTTTCAATAATTTGAGGTAGGACAATCAAACGTGTGGACACAACGAAAGGTGGGGGATTATTCCCGAGATATCGATCTAGAGTCGGTCGACAATGCTCGTCGCATATCGTCGGAGTATCGTCCACGCCATTTGTCAGGCTGAAACGCCACAAAGGAGATTTCACGATGTTTTGATTGCACCAGTGCCCTTTTAGAATGCAACACGAGGTGTGACACCTTGAAGATTACCAGCCAACCGTGTGCACCGACCGTATTATGAACCCTTAAACCGCTGTTGGAAGACACACGTAATATCTTGATGGAAACGCGTTACAAATCGTTACAGATTTGACGGAGCGTAATGTTTTAACGACTCGACACTTCTTGTGAAAGCTTCTTTTGTTAGCAAATATCTGATTGTGGCGTCCATTTTAATTTGAACTTCATTGTTGTTTCGAACAGTGTTAAGGTATGGAACTTTTCTTTTTGATTGTCCACAAAAAATGGTACTTGTCTGGTACACCTACAAAAACTAGGTGGTAGACTCGATACTGAGTCGTCTAGGTACCTAGCACCGCAGTGCCAGATATCGTTCCGTGAAAGGAGTTTTATGCAAATATGTTTCAAGATGAGGGCACTGTAGCTAGTAATTACGGGTACTTATATAATAGAGATCTGTTGTCTCTGGTGTCAGGCCAGGTGCGGTTTATAACGGAGAGAAAACAAACAAGAAGATGCTACATCGAACCAGGGTTGGTAATGGTTAATACTCCCAGGATTGAGTCTTGGAAAGTATAGTAAGGAACTAATAACAATGGTGGAGACTGTGTCCAGCAGAAACATCTGAAATGATAAGTATAAAACCACATCGCAGCTTTACTTTGCATATTGGTTTCACTAAAGTTTAATTGAAGCAGATTTTTTTTATTTCTTACCAATGTGTATAAAGAACGACCTTCTAGCAGTGGTATTTCGGGAGGTATGCGCATTAAGATAATAAATTATTTATTTGCACGAATATGGATAAAATCAAGTTCATTTCAATAGAATTCAGCATATTTAGAAATTCAACGTGCAAAATTTTGTTTAAGTGTCCATACTTAATGGTAAGTGACCATAGGGTCACTTTGTAGTTGCCTAATTGTTGGGAGCTTACGCCATCTATTAAAACACTAACACTAACTTAATGATAAGTAGTATTAGTGTACCAGAAAAGATGAAGTAATATTATTGTTATAATGTTTCAAGAGATTGCGATAACCCGATGGTATCTCTCAAGCTCGTTTACTACCTTTGCCTTAAATTAGATAACAGCCTAAACCTGCTATAAACATTAGTGGAGGCCTAAGTACTTCTATGTACTTAATGGCAAAAGCAGAATATGATATTATAAATTTACTGATTTATAAATTTCTTAATAACAGGCGTTATTCTAACGTTATTTTAAGTATATGTATTTTAACTTAAGTATTCACCAGTTTACATTCCATCATCATCATCAGCTCATTAAACGTCCCCACCCGAGGGGCACGAGCCTACCCGTATAGGGTGTTTAGGCCTTAGTCCACGCGGGCCCAGTGCGGATTGGACGACTTCACACACAACAACCTTCGAATCTCTTCGCAGTCGTGTATGAAGGTTTCCTCACGATGTTTTCCTTCACCGTAAGAGCGTCGGATAACGTACATATATTTTCGAAAATTCGAAAATACATTTCGTGTCGGGATTTGAACCTCAGCCCTCCCGGTAGGAAGGCGACATCCACACCACTGAGCCACCAGTTTACATTACCAGCAACAAACTCTCGTCAGCGATTTGTGCAAATTGACTCATTAAAGTTAAGTCAAAACATTTATTTTAAATTAGGCTTACAAAAAGCACTTATGAACGTCAAGAATATACAAAAATATTATAAAAAACGATTAAATACTAAACTAAAAATATGAGTTTTGATGCTTTGAAAAAAAAGCGCTCTTAGTTGTTTGGCCTGTTGAGAAAGAAGCACCCAAGAAAACTCAACAGTTGTTGCCTTCTTTAAAACAATTCCTTAATGTAACAATATTCATAAACACTGAAATAGCTGAGCAGTTTAAGACACGGATTTTTATCACATAAATATTCGTCAATGTGTAGACCCTTTTTTAGAAAGGTGTTGTTTGATTCTAACTTTAAACATATGAAAGGGCAACTCTACAATATTTTGCGTACCTTATTGAAAAACTTTATACATCTTCCTATAAAAGATTGACCTATTTTTATGTAGTCTCAAGTCCGGAACAGCAAGTTTGTTTTTAATTCCTAGTATTAAATTGTGTTAATCACAATTTTTTAAAGGTGTTATAGTATTACGAACATAAATTAAATTTTCATAAATATATTGCGATGCTACAGTCATTATATTTATTTCTTTAAAAAGTTCTTAAGGAGTCACGTGGTCTAAGGTTGTAGATAAAACGAATAGCTCTTTTTTGTAGCACAAATATTGTATTAATGTCGGCAGCCGAGCCCCACAAACAGTAGACGTTCATTAGCGTCTGAATACATTTCAAACAAACCGTCTTATTTACTAGGTGGTAGACTCGTGCTGAGTCGTCTAGGTAGGTCACGCGTGCAGATATCTCCCGTGAACAGGAGTGTTATGCACTTTTGTGTTTCGGGATGAGGGCACTGGCGCTAGTGAAATTACCGGGTATAAGAGACCTAACATCTGTTGTCTAGGGTGACGGCCGCAGTGCGGCATTGATAGGGGATAACTATTACTACTATTAGTTGTAATAGTTATCCCCTATCATGCCTAACTAACTGTCTATTAGTTTTGTTGGTCTCTAATGTCGCTCTGTCATGGTTGCGTATCACTTACCATCAGGTGAGCGTCGTCATACACTTATAACATAAAAAAAATTACTCGTACAGCGGGGTACTCGTTTAAAATCATATTTTTAATTACCAACCATGTAGGTTTCTCATTTCGACCTTTTTATTTCTCGGAGCACAGAATCTCGACCATATTTCCCGGGATTCTCGGGTTGTCGAGAAATATTGAAAAGCTCAAAACATATTTGATTTAACAATATATACTTTTTATGCAATATTCAACATTTGTCAATGACCAACGTTTATTTTTAGTTTCATTGAGTTTAATTTAACTATGAAAACTTTATTAAGCGAAAAAACTCTAGCGAGATCTTCTTTCATTATTTCTAGTTTCTACAAACAATATACTAAATAGTCTTTTTCTTTGAAAAAAAAAACATAAAATATTCTAAAAACAATGTCATCATCTCACCAAATGAAACTTAGTACCTTACATACTAAATAATTTATTTTAGTCTCAGTCTGTACTACAAAACTTTTCAATTACGTAGCATAAAACGACAGTTTAATTCCTTATAAAAAATAACAAGTAATGGAGTCTTTTCTTTACGTAAGTTAACATAAAAATTAATAAATCATTAAAAATCTTAAGACCATTAATCACAATTTAAAGCGAAACTGGCTTCAAAAGCTAACCACGATGTCACGTTCATTAAGAAAATAAGCCTTTAAAAATACAAGGCATTATAGCATCATCTGACAATCGGTTTCGTATTTTTGTCACAAGTTTCCAGACAAGGAGAAAACACGTTCGTTTTTTATTATTACTCTAGTATAACGTATTAGAAACGTTTTCAGAAAGTAATTAGCTGGGTCTTCCTGAGAGGAACTCAAATCTTAATAATTACAACGACCGTGTGAAATATCAAATTTCGGTGCCCTCTCAATAGGAATTATTTCATTTATTTCGCACGACGCGTGGAGAGCCGCAACGAGAAGCAAGCGCGTTATCAAGTTTTTAATTTTTGACTGAATTTCTCGATTCTCGATTTCTCGACCACTTTTTCGTCTCGAGTAAGGCAAAATTTCCCGGGAATTCTCGTTCGAGAATTCTCGAAGAGAAACCCTACCCATGTAGCTTAGACTTGTAGTGAACGAGATAATGACTTTTGTGAGGTGTTTGATATCAATGTTGTACATCTGAGTGTAATTTAAACTAATTCAGATTGTATCTAAACCTCTTTGTGTTATTAAAAAGCGTATTATTTTGATATCTAACGGCTTCTGTTGCTTTCAAATGTGAGCAGTATTTGTTGTATGGGACGGATGCTTTTGAACCATTATCTTTGAGATGAACCTCATCTATTTTCTTATTTAATTACCACAGTGTGTCGACTACGGCACATTGAAATCAAGAGATAATAATGTATAGTGTGTGAAATTAGGACTATAATAAAAAAATACATATAAATAAATATGGTGTCTGTTTGTAATATTGAAATTACAATATTTTCTGAATGTTTATGAATATATACCGTATATAAGCCAAAATTACATTTTATTTAACTTTTTGTCTGTCTGTCTGTTCCGGGTAATCTCTGAAACGATAGCTCTGGCTGGTAGCTGATGTCATAAGGAAAAACATATACCTTCCTTTATTTTAGACAATACTTCTTATTTTTGGAAAAATAAAACAATGTTTTATCACGCGGCGGCCGAGCGTCGTATGACTTAACGAAGCGATTTTAGGTAATGTTTTACTGCGGGAGAATATCTTATACCGGGGAACAGCTAGTATTAAACAAAAATACACCATTAATGAGGTTCAATATACCAAAAACTCCTTATTCACTCCACGCCCTAGCATGAATAAAATTTAAAAAAAAACCAGCCGCCATTGCAGAGTTCCCGCGTAAGCAACAGTGACACCCCAAATGATCGTGAAGCGTGCAATATGGCGGCGTATCCCTCGAATACATGCTACATAATTACGCGGTGACAAAGGACTGGCACAATGGAGGCGAGATGTCGCAGCCACCCGTGGATTAGGGCGCACGTTTCCGGGTACTAACGCCATGTATAGTTAAACCGGTCCAGGGGATTCGGAGAAAGTCGAAATATACCTAAATATATGACAGCTGCTAAATAGCAAGTCTGGTTATAAATATTGGCTATGGGAAAAATATTACCAGGTTTATGAAAAAATCTTTAAAGCGTTTCTTCATCGGCATATTATACGCCCCACGGGGACACGAGCCTACTCGTATATGTGTGTAGGCCTTAGTCGTCCAGCCCAGTACGGATTGGCCAACTTTCCGCACAACTATTGAATCTCTTTGCAGTCGTTTCTCACGATACTATCCTTCACCGTAAGAGCGTCGGATATATTACATATAATTCCGAAAATTCGAAAATACATTGTACGTGGTGCGATTTGAACGTGCACCCTCCAGATCCGATGGCAACAGTCCACACCAATGAGCCACAGACGCTCCAATATAAAATAAAATCTTACCACCACAATAAGATTGAGCTTGATTTTACTGTAAAGAACATTCTACAGCCTACGTGTATTTCTGCTCAAAGTTTATCCGGTTAGTCGGATCCATCACAACATCACGTCATCAAGTTAAGGTTAGCTTTAGTCATAAGGGTGTATCTTGCATCTCAATTCAAAGGTTTTAGTACAATGTCACTTAATTTTACTTGCAAATTGAGTATTAAACTGAACTGTTAATTTTTTTTATGTCGTAGTGAACGTAAAGGTCAGCGCTCGCTCTCCTGGTGATAAGCGATACACCTGACCATGACAGATGTAGTGTTGAGCAATAGGTTGTAATTATTTTCCGTCAACACTGCCCAATTCCCGTCACCCCAGACGACAGATGTTAGGTCTTTTATACCCGGCAACTTTACTAGCTAGTGCCCCCATCCCGAAACACAGAAGTGCAAAACACTC
This sequence comes from Leucinodes orbonalis, assembly GCA_019425675.1. Classification (NCBI taxonomy): domain Eukaryota; kingdom Metazoa; phylum Arthropoda; class Insecta; order Lepidoptera; family Crambidae; genus Leucinodes; species Leucinodes orbonalis. Next base: position 45,200 of record PQWD01002625.1, read on the forward strand.
AAAATGATATCTGGCACTGCGGTGGTACCTACCTAGATAAGTCGGTACCGAGTATACCACCTTGTGGTATCTTTAGGAAAGCAGGAGTGTTTGGAGAAAAAAAGATTTTTTTTCGAACTGCTGCTGTTGGCCGCTGATGGCCTTTACAGCTTCACCGGGCAATTGGCGAGCGCAGATGGCTCTCAGCCTTATAGAAAAACAGAAGTGCAGTTAAATAGTAAGTAGTGGAGACAGCAGCTACTATACTTGCTAATCTGCTACAGAAGTATTCATACAATTAAAAAATGAAACTTCTCTTACTTTGTGTAAATTTATTATTGTACGTTCAATGATTTTTTAACAAGAATATAAATGAATTATTAATATGTCCAGAACTGAATAAATCGTAGCGGCACATTTATTAGGGCTCCGATTTCGCTAAAATAACGATTCCCCGCGATGCTGGCACAATACGCATTGTGATAATTGAATTTATCACACGCCGTCACCCCTGTCTGCTGGAAAGACCCCTTGGCAATGGCCAATATGTAACGACATAAATGTAATATATTTATACTCGCAGAACATTGTTATGTAATGCAAAATCTGCCGCGTAATACGGGGAGTGGATTACGAGTGATCGTTTGGAGCAACTCTTCAATACTTAGTTCTGGCTGCGTGAATTGGCTGGGTTAGGATTAACACAGTATTAGGTAGGTAGTAGTACAAACGTACTCGTACGTACGTTAAGCAATTGTACATTTTACATATTAAATAAAAAGCGATAAAATAACAGTATTTTGGTAAAAAAGTTGTAGTTGGAAAACTCACTAGTTTTTATGCGGCGTCATTTTTTACGCGGATGTAATGGTGTTTTTTCCGAGTGGACTTTTGCTATTGGCCGCGAGTAATAGTCCACCGCTGAAATGAGGACTTCCTTCAGGATATTAAGGGATTAGATAAAGCATAATCTATTGGCAAACGAGTTGTAGATACCAGTTAGAACTTTAAAAAGGTACCTAGTGCTATTTCTTACTAAGAGCAGTACTGGTATCTCAACCAGGTAGGTGTGATGAGAGAGCACTGTTTTGTCTTTAGCCACCTCTTAAGGGGTTAAGCAGGGTTGATAAATAATTGCATTCTAACCGCCATCATATGGCAAACATGATTCAATTATAAACCTTGTAGTTCATAATTATTTATTTAATAAAAAAAAAAACAAATGGACAGGCATTAATGCGACCATTGTAATTTTCATTTTATAAAAAAATATCCGTCAATATCGTTCTAAAGTATTTTATAAAAAAAAATCAAGGGACAGACATCAATACGACCATTGTACTTTTCATTTGATAAAAAGTAGTTGTCTATGGTTATTTAAAAAAAAAACTGCAACGAGAACCTTCGGAGGTCTGTGGCAGGAATAATTGGTGGCCAAAACGTGTCGCGTTGCAATGTCCCGACACCCGACACCGTGGTTCGGCCACAATGCAAAATGTCTGTTGGTATTAATGTTACGGGCTATTGGGGATTCACTTAAAACGGGTATTGTACGTGATTATTGTACCAAAATTTGAAAACGCCAACAATTATCATCTTAAAACCAAGCTTCTTGATAGATCTTCTCAATGGAGTGGTACCTAGTACTTATAGATATTTGACATTTATAAGTCTGTAAAGACCTAAGACGAATGCCTATATTTTGTTCATATAAATATAGATAAAAAACGAAAATATTACATTTAATTTGGTGTAATTATTTTGTATTTGATTTTAAAAGGACCTAATGTAGGTAATTATTTATTATAATTGAGTTAATTATTATAAAAAAAATATGCGGCCCCAATCCATCCTGTGGTATTGGTATTTGATGGCATAACCATTTAAAAAAATCAGTCTGCCCGTTTGCCTGTTTGTTCCGGGTAATCTCTGAAACGGCTGCATGGAATTGGACGGGACTTTTTTTGGCAGGTAGCTGATGTTATAAGGAAAAACAATGGCTACTTTTATTTCAGGCAATAAAAACTTGGAAAAATAAAGCATGTTCTTTACTGTGCGGCGGCCGCGCGTCGCGTGACTTAACGAAGCTTTTTGGTTGTTTTACTGCGGGAGAATATCAGCTAGTTGAAAATAAGCGTACGACATAGAGCGTAAAGTGCCGTAGTGAAATCGTGTTTGGAAGCCCGTTACAAATGTCCACGTTAATGTTTATGTAACGGAGAGGAAACAGGCTTTTATACAAATCACTGGGCGTGACACGCGAGCGAGGGCTCTCCTAAAACACTCTCAATGACGCATCTATTTTATCATTTGGTTAAGTAAAATAACAATAGATGGCGTTGCTTGTGTTTTAAATCACGATAACGTTGTTTTGACATTATTTGCCTTTTCCCTAAACCTGTAATGATGAAACCAAGGACTTGATAATATTTTTCTATAGTAAATAGTAAATTCTTATTTAAATAAGAATCGCAGTTTCACTTAAGTGCAAATTGTAATCGAAAAATCTAATGATTTCATGTCAAACATCCTTAAACTGTGTAGTCCCCAAGCATATTAAATTAGCAAATTGATTCATCAGAAACATCATCCGAGCATACGAATGAAAAATAGGGGGAGAACGAGTATGCCAGCCCGTATCGAATATGTAACTTAAAACTCTCGATTATTCGGTTCCTTATTCGATAATAGAATCAACGATGACACGGATCATTAAATAGGAAAGGTCAGGGGGTTACTGCTGTCTCTTTTATCAGTATTACTATAATGATACGTCAGCATTTTTGTACCAGAGGCGAAGTAATATTATTCTAATATTGTTTGAGAGCGTCGTTGGTCCATTGGTGTAGAGGTAGACTGTTGACTTCCGATCTGGGGTGCAGGTTCAAATCCAGCCACGTTGCAATGTGTTTTCGAATCTATGAAATTATATGTACGTATATCCGACGCTCTTACTGTGAAGGAAAACATCGTGAGGAAACCTGCGCATGCCTATGAAGAAATTTAAAGGTTATGCGTGAAATCGGCTAATTCGCACTGGTCCCGCTTGGCAACTAAGGCCTATACACTTTCCTTTGACGGGTATGCTTGTGCCACTCGGTGGAGATGTTTAATGAGCTGATGATAATGATACGTTTATGTATCCATCTTTGTCATATACTCGTAACCATAAAACTAATTCTAATACGTACCCTACAATTCTTATACCTATTTTTTTTTCTAAAACCACTGAGACAAAATCCAAATTATTGTACTTATTAGGAGCATCTATTGGGTTGTCTAATATTTATGTAACATAACATAGTAACGTCACTAGTAAGCCACATCACTATTATCTCATTTTCAAAACAACTAGTGCATTTTACTGTAGGTAAACCATAGGTAAACGATATTAGCAATTCACTATCAGGTAGTTCTGCCAACTTAACAGAAAAAAACTCCACAAAAATCACTGGCCATACCGAAAATTTGCAAAAAAACAAAAACTACATGAGCTCGAAGCGGGTGTAATGTATCCGCGGATTAACCGGGCCGAATTACCCGCTAATGGCGGTAATTGGACGGAATAACCGCATTAAATGTAACCCGAGCTCGGCCTTGTTTAGTTAATGATCAGACTCCGTTCACAATAAACTACTCTATTATCGAATTAGGAGCGTTCGATGTTACCAAGGACAGTAGAAGTTTGAAGTTTTTTTCAAAGTTGTGAATTGCGATACAGGTAATGAAAATGGAGTTCTTAATTTAGATGGCTTTATTTTAAAATGATATAAATAAACAATTGAATAATTAGATACAGGTAGAACAATAATAATTAATGCGCCAAGTATACTTGCAGAGCGTCAGCGGCTCATTGATGTGGACTGTTGCTTTCCGATCTGAAGGGTGCAGGTACAAATTAGTGACAATTATTTCATAGTTTTCCGGCACCACACAAAATCAGATATCATCTAATACTTTTCTAAGGGCATCCATATTATTAAGTAAATTAACATATTCGTAATCAAATCAAAATTATATTGATTCAATTTCGGTCCTTAAAGATTACTTATGAATGTCAAATTTAATTCTACCACTGGTTCGGACTGTCTAATGAGAAGAATATTAGTTAGTAAGTTTTGCTCTCTCTCTCTCTTTAAGACATCTATTATAGTCCACTGCTGGGTGTATGTCTCCCGTTTTTGCGTCAGATATCCCGATCTTCCGCTTTCTCAAAGTACTTACCTTTGTAAGTAAGCGGATTCAAAGGTAAGGAAGTAGACGCAACGGGAAGTAAAGACCGGTGATGAGTCTAATTGAGATATTAATGTTTATTGTGCGATTTTAGATGTTTATCGCTCATTTCACATGACATAGAGCCCACCTGTCAAGCGGGATTAGCGCGCAGGCGTCAGCGGATAATGGCTGGACAAGGAACAATCCGCTTAGCGAGGATATAGCAAGGTTAAGGCATGAGAGAAAGCGGGGGTATTGTAGCTATCAACTGTAATTCACCTCTGTACTCAGGATCCAATCACTGTCGCCATTGCGGCGGACAAAGCGCGTGAAGCATCACACAAAACAATTTCAAGACCGAGATTCCGTCCCCGCCGCCGGGGGGGCCTTCGTCGCTAGTCCCTGTTGGTTTGACCAGTCCTTATTTGCGTCACCGATTCGTACCGGGTCGCTTATCTCCCCAAACATATTATAATAAAAAAAAAATATTGCTTCTGCACTAGTTAAAATTTCGACATGAAATTGTAACTTGTAACTTGTTTCAAAAGTTGTGCGTGAAGTCGTCAAACCCGCACAGGGCCCGCGTGTACGAATAAAGCCTAATTACCCTATACGGGTAGGCTCATGCCCCTCGGTGGGGACCTTTAATGACTTGATGACGATGATACAAATGTGTTATTACTAAGTTATCATAATAATATTGTCTCTTATAACTTAGACCGCGCCAAAGCTCGTGGCAAATAACGCTTTTGCCCAAGAAGCTTGTCATCATGCAGGCGTGTTTCCATTGATACTTCACAATTGTTGGGCACATCAACAGTGGGTTCTGCAAGTATTACTTACAATGCTATTGTTTCGGTCACTGCTGCTAAATTACTTAGATTTTAAACGATATCATTTTTTAAATCATAATGTTGATATGATGTATTGGTCACTATTGCTAAATTACTTAGATTATTTACGATATCAATTGTAAAACATTATTTTGATCGGTCGACGGTGTGACGAAGGAATCCAAAAGTTGCCAATATTTGAGAATTTTTACTATTAAAAAAATAAGTTTCAAAGATAGAAATGACATCTGCTTAGTGGTCATCTTTCATGAATTATATTTAAACGAGTGTAGATTTTCACAATAAAAACAATTATTTGCGAACTAAATAAAACACCAACCACGACGGGTTACTGTTTGAAAATCTTTAGAAGTGCGGTGGCGGTGACGAGGCGGACATTCTTGTATTTTGTTTACGCTCACAACATTTATTGATATTTCATAATTATATTGTTTCACTATCGTTAAAATAATATACATCTTGCGCAGAACGCCGACTTTTGTGGTCATCTTTCGTGGATCGTATACGGTTTCTCGCAAGAGCATGAGAAAACAAATCGGAAAGTTAAAAACTGTTATTAAAGAGAAAATTAATGTATACATATATATGCGAAACGATTTCCACATTATTTTTTACCATAATACGTAGCTGCAGCTTTAATTAACCCTCGCAAATCCGTATTTAACACTCTGAAGGGGTGTATTATAAGAATTTTATGGTAGTACAGTTTTAATACACCCCAACGCCGAATATAAGCTTTAAGTAAACATAAACATTATTTTAGTAACCCGATGAGCTTAGTGAAAACTCCCATAGGCGATTAGCTCGCCCCATGTTTTTACCAACTGACAGCTCACAGAGAGGGAAACTAGGATTTGAATCTTATACGTATTGTAATAGAAACTGGATATATTTGATTTTATAGTGTGATATTTTCACAGATAGGATTTGATGTTTTAAATATTCTAATCAACGTTGTTGTGACTGTACTTTGTTTACGAGTTATACGAAAGGAAGATACCTTTTTATAGTATTTAAGTTTTAACCATTTATACCTGGCCGTTGGAGCAGACGAGTTCTGGAGTGGAGATCGCGTCTCGGCAAGCGTAGTTAGGACGCCCTCCGACCCGATGGACCGACGACTTGCGAAAGGTCGCTGGTGGAGGCTGGATGAGAAAAGCGGAGGACCGGGATATCTGGCGTAAAATGGGGGAGACCTATGTCCAGCAGTGGACTGCGATAGGTTGAATAGGGAACCATTTATACGAAATGGCTTAAGGATTTGCCTTTCCATGAAATACTTATATGTTAGGCTCGTTGGAGTATGTGGCAGTGGTTTTTAATCTAATAAAAGTAGAAAGTGGGTGTGTCCTCTTTGGTGTTCAGTTCAAGCGATCGTGATGGTTTTTATAAAAGTAGTATGATTATTAAAATTAACAGTTTTTCAAATTTTTAAAACATGAAATCACTTTTGCTGCTACCTTAAATTGTACATATCTAGCTCGATGTATTTTGTATTAGCTACTATCGGTTCGAGTATTTTTTGTATAAATTCACGGATTTACTTTTTTATTACCATAGGTATGTATTTATTATTAGAACAATAAAATAAATAAATATTTACTGACATTCACACAGCGCCATCTAGCCCCAAGTCAAGCGTGAAGCCTGTGTTATGGGTACTAAACAACGGATATTTATATACATTTTTTTTGTAAATACATACATATTATACATAGAAAACACCCAGACCATTACAAACAGACATGTCCATGCACACAAATGTTTGTACTGCCCGGATCGAACCCGGAACCTTGGTGTTGCAGTCGACCTCTCAACCGCGACACCAAATGGGTCGACAAAAAACAATAATTCTTTTATTATTGTAATAATCATGAAAGTGCACTATTTATTTTGTTGTTTTTAATAAGTCATAACATTTTGTCATTTATCAAATACGATACACGCTATAACTTGAGACAGTACATCGCAGTTACCTGAACACTTGGACCACACAACAGGGCGTGTGACCAAATCCTCTTAGGGTGTGATTGACGCCTGACAGCCAGGGCTCCACACCACACCATTATACTACTCTCAACAATGCGTGGGTGAATTCTGCATCCATCTGCATAGGGAAATGTGGTATAGTAGTGCAAAGTTCGAAGGTAGGGAGGAAATTGTTATACTATTAATAAAGTTACTAGGTGGTAGACTTGGTATTCAGTCGTCTAGATAGTACCACCGCAGAGCCAAATATCAGAGTAAAATAGGAGAGTTTTGCAGATAAGGGCACTGTAGCTTGTAAAATCTCCGGGTAAGAGACCTAATATCTGTCGTCTCGGGTAATAATTAGTGTTGACATATAATAATAACTTCGTTCTGATATTAGCTTATTGCTGATATTATAATGGAGGAAAACATCGTGAGGAAACCTGCGCACACCTGCGAAGAGATTCAAAGGTTGCGCATGAAGTCGTCCCCGCACTAGGCTCGCGTGGACGACTAAGGTCAAAACACCCTATAAGGGTAGGCTCGTGCCCCTCGGTGGGGACATTTCATGAGCTGATGATGATGACTGATATTAGCAAATTAACTGTAAAACTATTCAGCAACCGAGAAGGGGAAACCAAAGCTCGGGAAAAAGCTAGTTACTAAATAAAAAGCACACAATACTACGAATAATATTTTTACATTATAATGTTTTGACACAATTTCAGTTTGTAAGCGACTGACGCCTGTTATAGGTATTTATATCAAAAGATTAACCAAGTAACAAGTAAATTCTGCTGCTCACAGCTTTAGAGTTTGTTTACTTGAGGCTGGATTGGGGCTCTTAACCCCCTCAAATTTGGGGAAACTTTCTTATGTCAACAGGGCATAATAAATCTGAACCACAGTTGGGAATCGGGTTTTCCTTGTTGTTGTATGAGCTTACCGCTTATGGAATGATAATGTACGAAAGGGGGGCTACAATTGTGACACACGTGTTTCTGATTGTTTTGATTTGCTATAAATAATGAAGTTTTAATACATTAAATGATTTGTTTTATTTTATTCAGATGGATGAGCGTTGGCTCATTAATGTGGGCTCTTGCCTTCTGATCTGGGGGTAGAGGTTAAATCCCGCCATGTATTTGAAATTATATGTACGTTTATCCGACGCTCTTACGAGCGTAGCGCGCTAATTCTAAATCTATGCTTACGGCAAAGAAAAACATGGCGAGGAAAGCATGGTGAGGAAAGTTGTGGGTGAAGTCGGCTAAACTCGTACTGAACCCGCGTGGGCTACTAAGACTCTGCCCCTCGGTGGGGACGGATAATGAGCTGATGATGATGGGTTCTGAACAACGCATAAACATACGTATTTTCTTTTTTTGTAAATACATAGAAACATCCAGACCGATGAGAATCTTAGGGCGATGTTGTCGAGTGGTGAGGACATGTTGTTATGTGGTAACGGGAAAGGCAGTGAAGGCCGACCTCCAACAAGACGAACCAATGACCTGGTTGGATATTGAATAATATTGATCGATCCGCATGGTAATCATTAGTTGAGGCCTTCTTTCAGCAGTGGACATTTCAGGAACGAATAATGATGCATTGGATCTATTTAAAACCGCATCTAATTAGAAGAAAATNTGAGCCATGTCCAGAGATGTAAACGTATTACATCTCTGGACAATCAAATCTCTGGTCAATATTTAAACCACAGTTGTTGGTCTCAATCAAAGCCGCGCTGTCATGGTCCACACTTGCACATCAAGTAAATATAAGATCGTCCTGTACACTTTGGAACATAAAAATAACATCATTAATATTATTTCCATAATTAATCTTGCCACCTCCCTAACTAAACCGCATCAGTATTGGAACGTGACAGACATAAAAACCCACCAGCACAGCCCTTATAAGCAAGGGCGACGTAACTAATGCGCCGAACGCGGCCAGACTTCGGAGCGAACGGCTAATGAAAACATCGCAACTTCGGAATTAGTTGATACCACTCATTTATTTAATTTACCGTAACATAAGCCCGGGGGAATATTATGGTTACTGAATAAGACAGAGCAAGGTGGGAACATGTTTTTGTTGGATAGACTCAATGATATTCTGTATATTTAAAAGTAGATATGCCATCCGTGCCTCAAAAACGAACAGCCAAAAAGAATACAGTTGTAGTAGGCTGTAGGCTTTTGTTTACGTAAATGTACGCTCATTCGAAATATGTGTATATGTGTGTGTGTGCTGTCGCTGCATACGGAACACTGTTTTCGATTGTTTTGTGAGCATATCTCGAATCTATACTGTTTTACATCATTGGATAGACTGCCTGTGTAGTTTATTGGTTGCAGTGACGAGTTTGAGTTTTAACCGGCGTTTGCGGGCCGCTTCTCTTCCCAAACAATACAACACTGTTCAAACCGACAACCGAGATTCCGCCCCCGCCGGCGTGAGCCATCGTCGCGTGTCCCTGTCCCTATTCCACAGTCCCTATTCGCGTAACCGGACTGTTTTCCCCCCAAACATATGTTAGGCTACCAACCAAGTGACTTAGCTGGTGAAATATCGGCGCTGCTAAAAAAGGTTATAATTTTTATACTAAATATTTTCGAATACTTCAAACATCGGATACACGGTGTATTAACACGACAATTTGTACGAGTATATCTACAAAAAGTGTTAAACCATCACCGGATTAGCAGGTGCAGGTGTTAAGAGTTGCCACATTTATCAACTGTTTGCACTCCACCGACGCTCGGTGTTTTGACTCACCCTGTATTAGCGCCTCTCAACACACTGTTGGATTAAGGGCTCGGATACAGTAACTAAGTTAATAAATCGTAACTTTTGTGATTGCGAAATATTTTTATATATAATTATAAAAGTAGCCTAAGATTTTCCTTATTACATCAGCTATGTGCCAATAAAAGTCCCGTGAAAATCAGCCCTGCCGTTTCAAAGATTACCGGGAACAAACAAAAGACAGACAAAATTTTAAAAAATGTTTTGGTGTATGTACCGTATATTTATTCATATGCATTAAGAAAACTGGTTGTTTAATCATTACAGACATTCCAATATTATTTATATGTATAGATTAGTTTTAACAAGCGTCTCACCTAAAACGCTGCTTTACCCGCTTCGCCCGCCATTTTGTCCATCCCCTCGACTCCCCCCGTAACATTTTAATCCCCATACCATAAATCATTGCACGCGTCTGTTGCATGTGCAATTGATACGGAACATTTTTTGTTTCCCCTTTGGTCCAACATTTGTCTACTCGACATGCGAAATAAGGAAAAACAACTGGCCTAAATGAAACGAGGTGAGGTCTGCGTAAGGTTTTTTATAAATAGGAGCTACCCTTTTTGTTTGACGTCAATATATTGCGTTTGTGTTTTTTTTTTGTACTAATAAATGTACTCACAATTGCTCATTTTTTTCAATTTATTTTCTCTGTTGACTGGGATAAAATATAATCTAGAACACTCGTTTTTGTGTGCATGTCTGTTTGTATTTATCATCATCATCAGCTCATTAAACGTCCCCACCGAGGGGCACGAGCCTACCCGTATAGGGTGATTAGGCCATAGTCGTCCACGCGGGCCCAGTGCGGATTGGACGACTTCCCAAACACAACCTTCGAATCTCTTCGCAGGCGGGCATGAAGGTTTCCTCACGATGTTTTCCTTCACCGTAAGAGTATCGGATAACGTACATATATTTTTCGAAAATTCGAAAACACATTGGTACGTGTCGGGATTTGAACCTCAGCCCTCCCGGTAGGAAGGCGACAGTCCACACCATTGAGCCACCGACGCTCTTGTCTCTCTGTTTGTATTGCTCTGTGTGATTTCTATGTTCATATTTTTTTGTAAATACATACATAGTTACAAAAAAAGGTTGTATGGTTACCAGTTGTTTAGTACCCGTAATACAAGCTTCACACTTAACTTGGGACTAGATGGCGCTGTGTTAATGTACTATATGTATTATTCTGAAATATATTTATATATTTATTTATTTATTATTTATTTACATGTAATCTTACGACTAACATGACAGGTCTCCCCAATGCGATAGCGTAGACAATTATAATATAACACCAAATCATATCAACATTAAATAACAATATAACCTAAGAAAAATAAAATTAAATAGCATAAAACAAATAATGTGACCTTGGTGAATTCAGTCAAAGAGCAAGTAAACAAATCGATAGCTTTGGCTACTTCATTAAGCGTACACAACGTTCTAGTTAGTGGTGAATCTTTTAATATATTAGTATGTGCTTGCGGAACACCAAATAACAGAGGAAGCCGGCGTCGCCAGACGTACCGGTCTGGTACTCAGATAACATCTCAATACCTCAACCTATAGCTACCCACATATTTAATTATGTTTTTTATTTAAATTATCAATACCAAAGCTTCCTTTAAAAAAGTACTTAGATCCCGAACTTGATTACACGGACTTTTCTTTAAGTAACAAAATTAATTTATAACATTTTTTCCTTAATTGCCTGCAATTACTCCCGAATTTCCACAATCCAAAATCATGCCTCCCCAGAGACAAAGTAAAATCATTAGTTTTTTCGCCCAGCTTAATTAGCGAAATCGTAAAAGGGAATGATCGCTTACAATTTAAAAGTTGGACAATTAAGCACCGGTACGCGGCGGGAGTCGAACCGTGGACTTTACGAGCGGGAAGTTTAATCACGGCTCGTAATTTGGGGAATGCAATAAAATTAAATATAAACGTCAGTCTTCAGTTATTTCGAGTTAAGATTTCAAATTTTAGGGAAGTAAAAAAACTGATTTATTAAATAATACTGAATAATTTGACGAGATTTATCTAGAATTGTAGTAAATACTATATATTTTTTTGAAAATATATTTGTACATAGAAAACACCCAAACCAATACAAACAGACATGGGTCATGCACACAAATGTTTTGTACTGCCCGGGGATCGAACCCGGAACTCTTGGTGTAGTAGCAGACGTCTCGACCATTACACACCACGGGTCGTCAAAGAAACAATCACCGAAATAATTATATTTGTCACCTTTTTTCTTGCTGTGTAAAAATTACCAACCCTGGATTTACTCAAGAACTTTAGCAAATTCGAACAAATAAAGCCGCAGGTAAGTCTAGTCTAGACATAAGTCGGAATCCAGAGAGAATATAATGTATTCTGTTCGATTCAAAATTCTCTTTGCAAGCATTGCAGTCAAGTTTATCGAATTCAAGCCTAGACGGGGAATAGAAACGTGTGATACGTGAATGTGGCTCCAAAACTTTCAAGTCTGATTCTAGAACTTTCCCTTATTGTTATAGAAAACGAGATGGTTCTAAATTAAAAATATATGATGATAGCAGTGCGTATATCCTAACACATTTACGACATTTACATACTGAGAAAAATCAGTATTGTGTCCATATAAATAAATAAATATCTACAGACATTCACACAGCGCCATCTAGCCCCAAGTTAAGCGTGAAGCCTGTATTATGGGTACTAAACAACGGATAAACATACTTTTATACATTTTTTTTGTAATACATACATATTATACATAGAAAACACCCAGACCATTACAAACAGCCATGTTCATGAACACAAATATTTGTGCTGCCCGGGGATCGAACCCGGAACCCTTGGTTTTGCAGCCGACGTCTCAACTGCTACACCAAATGGGTCGTCAATATTTTTAAATGCTCGTGGATCGGACTCTGCTCCATAATCGTCATCACTACATAGTATAAAAAAGTCACTTTTTCTATCCCTATGTGCGCTTAAATCTTAAAAACTACGCAATGGATTTTGATGCGGTTTTTTTTAATGGTACCAGTGATTCAAGAGAAAGGTTTATATGCATAATAAGATCCAAAAGTGGAGAAATACTGTTATTTTTGAGATTTCTAATGTGATGTCGTAAATAATACAGCGTTCACAGTTTTTCTGTAGTGTATTTAGTATTAGCATTGCACCCGTGCGAAGTTGGGGCGGGTCGCTAGTATGAATATAAAAGAAAATCTTATGCAAATTGAGGCAAACCGACAATCAAGACGCTGACCAAGGAAGCGCAGACTTTACCCATCTTCGTTTTGCAATTACAATTCCGCGACCGAACCGCGATTCAAACTCCTTAAAACCAACATAAAACCTCAGCCATTCCGAGGAACCACGGCGTGAAATTAAACGTTGGTTATTAAAATGAAAATCATCAAAATTCCGCCGCCCCCACCCCGTGGTGGGGAGGGGTGGCCAATTAGTGATTAATGTAGTGGAAACACTCTTGTTTGACAATTGTCGTCTGACGTCTTTTGCGCCACAGTATGACTCAATTGTGCGTTTTCACTGTTTTAAGTCATGGTATTGCTTTGTTAGATTTTTTTTACGATAAGGAGTAATAGGTTGTTAAATAACTACGCTTATTTAGTTTTAAATTAATTCTTTTATAGATTATTCTGTTATAAATAAATTATATGGACGTCGCTCTATCTTTTGCAGTGACCTTGCAGGGTGTCACACCAATCAAAAAATACTTTTGTACTAGCTACTTCCTGCGACATATAAGTGTACCTTATTAAACTGTATCTTTAAGCTACGAAAATAATACAATAGTTTTGCACGGTTGTGATATTTTCTCGTACCTTCTGCAACCAATATTGAAATCGATAACTACATTGTAGTATAAGTTATACTTAAAAACTTGAACAAATATGATTCAAATAGGTATATTATTCTTTATAAAGAAATTATCTTACATTTAACGTCAATAGAGCGACTAAAGATTAAATCGAAGAAGAAAAATAATGTGAAATATTTTTTCCATCGAATTATCTAAGAAAACGCGCATATATTAACGGATATTTCAACAATGGAAACGGTTCACGTTGAAAAGTGCTTAAGTTCCGCTCTTTTAGTGCTTGCGGAGTGGTTTTAACGAGTGCCCGAGGGTTACGCCCCGTGGACATAAACAGCTTGGAGGCCATATTGGACTTCTCGAATATATAATAAATCTACTATGTGGTAGACTCCATACTGAGTCGTCTACCACCGTAGTGCCAGATATCGTCCCGTGAAATATCCGTCTATTTATCCGATATTTATTTACCCGACGCTCTTACCGTGAAGGAAAACGTCGTGAGGAAACCTGCGCGCGTCTACGATGATTTTCAAAGTCGGCCAATCCGCACTGGGCCCGCGTGGACGGCTTAGGCCTATACACCCTTTACGGGTAGGCTCGTGCTCCTCGGTGGGGACGTTAATGAGCTGATGATGTATGCTATACTTTTACGTGATGTATCCAATTTTGCTTGTCTGTTTTTATGTTTCTATAGTTCAAGCTTAATTTTAATTAGGCTTATTATTTTTTTGGGGCTAGACAGCGCTTTGTGAAGGAACATTATTTTTATTTAAAAATAACAAAATAATATTCTCTACATCTTTGGTCAAAACAAATTTGCTGGGCAAGAGCACAGCTTCAAAAGACTTCCTTTGATCCTTCCCCCAATCATGATGAAGAGTCTTAAGGCAGTAGAGTGTTGCGCGGTTTACGATCAATGCAAGTTTTCAGGGGTCCAGAGTACTTTAATGAAGCAATTCACTAATTAATGTACCTATTTCACAGAACACTTGTCATGGTCACCTTAGTATAAGATATGTACATCTTAATTAATCTATAAATCTTTATATAAATAAAAAATTACGCTAGGGTATATAAAACTATGTATTATTTTTTTATATTCAATTATATGACATGTTAAAATCGTACTAACCTATATTAATAATTTGGCGTATTTATAATGTATTATTGAATATAAGTGATCATTTACTATAATTATTGTCATATGTTACTTGACAAATCTATTTTTAAGCAATGTGCCAATGTTTTTTTTGGAAAAAAAATGTATGGCATGCTAAGTGTTGGAAAACTGTTAGTCATGTGAATTCATGTAATAAATAAATCTTATATCACAGATTAAATATATATACTGAACTAATATTCAGTGACTTATCTGGAATAAATAAATATCCACTGACATTCACACAGCGCCATCTAGCCCCAAGTTAAGCGTGAAGCCTGTATTATGGGTACTAAACAACGGATAAATATACTTATATACATTTTTGTAAATACATACATATTTTACATAGAAAACACCCAGACCATTACAAACAGACATGTTCATGCACACAAATGTTTGTACTGCCCGGGGATCGAACCTAGAACCCTTGGTATTGCAGTCGACCTCTCAACCGCGACACCAAATGGGTCGTCAAAATAATAATAGGTGAGGTTCCCTGGGCAATACAAAAATGTGCGAATGAACATATCCATTTGTGTTGGAGGGGGTTTCTATTTGGTCTTATATATAGTCTCGAATGCTATTTCCGACTAGTGGTATCAGGTCGGATTTGTTTAAAATCGGTTCAGGTCATTCCCAATACAGGAGATGGGGCAAGCCGCGTTTTTAAGTGCGACAAATGTAAGCTCAACGAGCATACACTGGCTGCCAGTTTACGCTCTGTGAGACGAGTCAAGACGCACTAATATTAGAAGAAATTACCGTTTGTCCCAAAATGCCATCCTGTGCAATTGTAACATGCCATCATCGCAATGAATCAGGAATTTACCAAGAAATATAATAACTTTTCACAGGTAAGAACCAAAAAGAAATTGCGACACCGGGACTGCCTATAAACTTGGCGGCTTGTCCAGTCTAATGTATATTCGGATGTCTGTGGTTCAGGTGGTCAATTTAAATCGGTACTTCAGGTTGTATGTAGATCGAGACGAATGAGATAAATATCGGGACTGTTAACTTTAAAATGTGATGTGATGCTGATGTGTGCCATTTTGAAATTGACAGTGATGTATTTGGCAAAAAATTAGATAGCGTAATAATTTTTAATAAAATACCTTTTTCTAATTATTTATTAATCGGGACATTAGCGTCCTGTTCAGGTACAAATCTGGTTTTTCCAGAAAAAGTAAATCATCATCAGCTCATTAAACGTCCCCACCGAGGGGCACGAGCCTACCCGTATAGGGTGATTAGGCCTTAGTCGTCCACGCGGGCCCAGTGCGGATTGGACGACTTCACACACAACCTTCGAATCTCTTCGCAGGCGTGCATGAAGGTTTCCTCACGATGTTTTCCTTCACCGTAAGAGCGTCGGATAACGTACATATATTTTCGAAAATTCGAAAATACATTGGTACGTGTCGGGATTTGAACCTCAGCCCTCCCGGTAGGAAGGCGACAGTCCACACCACTGAGCCACCGACGCTCTTTAAAACAGTCAGTATAAATATAAAATTCAACGGTTCCCCTCTTGAGTTTATCACTTCATTTTACTTAACAGCTATTATAAACCTCCGAGCTGAGGTTGCCATTGTTAGGGAAATGGAGGCTTTATCCAAGGATGGTGTCAAGACACATTCTATATGCAAATTTTGTCCTTTATTATTTTACAAAGGACTTTATTAAGTCGGGTACGAGCAGATTAAGTAGCTTAGTCTTGTTCTTTGGGTTGTAAGAGGTTAATGAAATATTGTTACGTTTATTGTTAATATAATATTAGGCGTAAGATGCCCGTGATATCTGTGGGCACGGTAGTGCTCCCGCCAAGACGAGCCAAGCGAAGCGCAAGTGCCTACCTTTTCTCCAAGTGTTTAGTCGTTCTTTGAATTCTCATAGAGTTAGTTTCCAATGTATAGGATGATTCATATTTTTTAAGATATGATATCTGTAATATAATTATTAAACATACAAAATCTTAATTGAATAGCTCTCATAATTTAGATTTTATTGATAATAAAATACGCCGATTTCGTCACTGACACTTTGATGATCATCAAAATGACTGACTTACGCTGATTTTTTATTATATTAAATTGTTGTTTTTTTTTGTAAGTGATTAATTTTAAATGTTTTGAGAAAATAAATAATCTGTAATTGTAAATGAGGTTGGCTTTTCAGGTTCGGTTAAATTTGTAAATGGCTGATCTCAATTCCACACTTGCACCAAGCAACATTAAATGAGAGTGAAGCTACCTTAAGCACATAAATGTGAAACTTTAGTGATAATACAAATTCTGCGTTAGGAAATAAATACAATATATATCTGCCACATAAATAATAGAGCCGTTTTGCACCTGTGCCTCTTCCGACACTTCCAGCTGTCGCCATAAACACAATCTTTTCCGACTTTCCCACTTCGAGATGTATGTGCTAACTTTTACCGCCATCTGTCGGCGCGCGGGTGATTTATCGCGCCGGTAATGAGCGCGCCGCGCGACAGATGGCAGCACGTTGTTTATTAGAATCTGCTGGATTTATTGCCGGCACTCCTGGCAGGGATATTAGGTTATTGCCTTATTACAACCGTGATAGTTATAAGTATTGCGTAATAAGTGTTTTTAATACGCAAAATAATCACAAAACGTTCATTACTTAATTTTGAAATGATTGTTAACAGAAATGAATTTGAAAAAATCGAACCTGGCTCTGTTTTTTTGCAATTTTAATTAAATTAAACTTCTATTATTCTTAGCTTAATAGATAAGGACAATGGTGATTTTTCTGCCATGGTATTGACACTTTTCACTTTCTTCGCAATTTCCTGCTAACCGCTGAATGTTTTCACTTGTGGTGAAATAATGTATCATTAGAGTGGTCTTGCTGGGGATGAGATAAAAAGCTAAGGCCTAAGTAATTTAGCTCTTTTCTAAACAAATAATCTTCAAGTGAGTGACTTCTGTAATTTATAATTGTTTTTGACATTAAATATTATGCTCGCAGCTGTACAGTTCACTGAGATTATTCAAGTAAGATAATTTGATTTTTTTATTTTATATCTAAGTAAATAGATTAAGGATTAATTAAAAACGTCTCTCTCTGTGTTTTAATTTATTAAACATATCTATAAAGTGAATAGAGTGCACATAGATTATGAATAGGGTTTGCAAAGTGAGTGACAATAAAACCAAACACAATAAAAAATTACACTTTTCCTAAATTGAGTGCTGTTAATGACAGCAGACCGCCTATGGTTTCAAATCTGTAGAGAAAATAGGCAAATAAATGTGAATCATTTAATAGGTTGGTAATTTTCCGGGCTGTGTGGACGCAAAGGGTATGCACTGCTTATTTGCATATATGGAGTGCACACCCCTGGTATGGACAGTTAGTTCTACACAGTGTATAAACTGTTCGCAGTCTCTGGTATGCCGACCAGACGACAGCTGAATTGATTGAACAAAGAAACTAACTCTATGACGACCCATGTAGTGTAATGGTGGAGACGTCGATTCGATCCCCGGGCATTACAAACAGTTGTGTGCATGAACATGTCTGTTTGTAAATGATCTTGGTGTTTTTATGTATATATTTACAAAATAAAGTATAAACGTATGTTTATGATTAGCTTAATACCCTTACTACATACAAGCTCCTTGCTTAATATGGGGCAAGATGGCGATGTGTGACTTGTGTGAGTGTCAGTGGATAATGTTATTTTTTTAAAGAAACATGTGCCTAATTTTAATGTGCCAAGTTTTAGCAATGACATTTGCGTCAAAGACCTCCTGTTTTTACAGAAGGTTTTTGACGTAGGTTTTTACGCTTGACAAGACGTAGTCTTCCATGATTATTTAACATAAATGTAGGGTGTTTTAATTTTCTTGTAACAAGTGGGTAGGCAGATTAATCAACAATCAGACAAACCTTGAAATAACCGTTTGTGTTGACAATCCGTTTCATGGTTTTAAATCACGACAACCATATTGGCAGCCGGGACCGACGCTACGCCTCTAGACCGCCTATAAGATTCAGGCCTCGTAGCACGTGTTGTTGCTGTGTTATTCCTTAAATTTATTTATTTTTTGTTTGTTTATTGTGATATGTTTGTTTTACATATGATTATGTTGGGTGCATTGGATCAATAAATGTTTTCTTTCTTTCTTTCTTAAGTAGCACGGAATTACCCTTCTTTCTAAACGTTAGGGTATATCAGGCTGCAGTTTCCAATCACAAAAATTGCACAAAGTGACTTTGCCTATGCAGTCTCTTCGTGGGACTCGGAATCGCCACCCCGAATATAGCAACGGTTTAATTTTTTTTATGTTGCATAAAGTGTATACGACGGTCACAACCAAATGGTAAGTTATACGACTGACCATGACGGAGTGGTATTGATTGAAACCAACAACTGATAATTATTATTCTTCATCAATGCCACACTACGCCCGTCACCCGAGACAATAGATGTTAGGACGCGTATACTCGGTAATTTAACTAGCTACAGTATCTTCACCCTGAAACAAAAGGAAAAAAACCATTTACAATTCTTTTAAAAGAAAATATTCTTTTATTACCTCAGATAAAATAATATATACTATTTTACATAACATTTAAATAGTTCAAATAATGCTTTTGTAGCGCCACCTAGTGTGCGCAGACGTATTCAACACAATGTGTGTTCTCCCTGCTTTCAAAGTGCTGTCAGCAAAGTGGGTTACAAGCGTTTTCAATGAACCGCGCTAGATGGCAGTAGTCGCTCCCACAAAACCAACAGATGGCGCCACCTGTTTCGTAGGTGCTATAGAGAAAGATAAAAAAATTCATTAATATTTAACATTCGTTTAATAAAACTTTCCGCGAAGGTGAAAATGATTTTTATTCTTAGAAGATATTTTTTTCATTGTTGTTTAGGCGTGGGAACGGGCCGCATGCGTATTTTTATAAGAGATTAAAGAAGCTGGATTGTGGTCGTAAAGTGTTAATGTGATGGGTACCTCGGAGTAAGTTTGATTACTCCGTGGTACCTATCTATTGTAGTTTACGGGTTCGCTTGCATCACGTATTCTAGTAATAATTACAATTAAATTTAAACGTGTGGAGTGTATTTTTAAATAATGACACAGGCCACTCCTAATCAAAGTATCAAATATTTCATTTTGTCATTGTTTCGCCAAGCTAGTGACATTACAGGGGGGTTACCGCAATCTCTTAAAACAGTGTTGTTATAATGATACGTCAGCATTTTTGTACCAGAAAAGACGAAGTAATATTATTGTAATATTTTAAGAGAAGGCGGCAAACCCCCTGGAGACTTTCTTCATCCTTATCATATAATTACTACCAGGGGGCTTACCACTATGACTTAAAACAGTATAAAAATAATATAACTTCGCCTTTTCTGGTACAAAAAGGCTGACCGAACACTCGTAATCTGCTCATTTCTCTAACTCTGTAATAAAACTGGAAAAAATATGCCTTAAAAGACAAGGGGACAACTTACGCTAAAATTTAGCAACGTTTTTAAACTTAAGCCAAAAGGAAAAAGTTTAAAGTATTTTAAAAGCTCCAATAAAGTCTTGTTATTTTATAAAATGTCTCAAATACAAAAATAAAGCAACGGATCCGTTTTTGATGGTTTTATTTCCGTTGAATTAGCTTACCGTTCCAAATGACTTTAAAAGCTAAATGCATTTGATGAAGGTCCGTGTGAAAAAACGTGGTTCCCTTATTAATTCTAATGACTTTTAAAATAGATATCATACTTGTTTTATGATGATTCGGACTGGAGTAATGGGTGTTTTTCTTGATGTTTTGCTGGGTGGTAGACTCGGTACTGAGTCGTCTAGGTAGTTACCACCGCAGTGCCAGATATTGTCCTGTAAAACACGAGTGATATACACTTCATTTTTTCGGGATAGGGCACTGTAGCTAGTGAAATTCTTGGGTATAAAAGACCTAACATCTGTTGTCTCAGGTGACAGGCGCAGTGCGGCATTGATAGAGAATAATAACTGCTATCAGTTGTTGGTCTCCTTCAATACCGTTCTGTCATGGTCAAGCGTATTACTTACCGTATCAGGTGAACGTCCTGACCGTCCTGTACACAGTGTAACTCTTTTTTTTATCGTCTATTGCAACATTTGACCGCCATCTCACCTGATGATAAGTAATGATGAGGCCAGGGATGGATCTTGCCAGCCTAGAAACAGCCTATTCTCTCTTCTTGAATGAACGAAGAATAAAAATGATATAAAATAGTTTATGAGAGTGACTATCGAGTTTCATGCCGGCTCTTCTCTAAGATCCTACTTATTCCGAACCGGTGGTAGTCATAAAATATATAATAATAATAACAACTGACGATTCAAAAGTATCTGTAACAGATTTATTGTAAAGTTTTTTTGTTTGTTTGTTTGTTTATTATACATACATATCTCGAAACTCTCCGTGTTTAAGAAGACATGTTAAGCTGTGGGTCTGGGCTACTATCTTAGGATACATTTTTTCGGATTTAACTGCATTGGAACGTTGTAAAGTGATGATGACGATGATCCCCATTCATACTGAAACACACAGACAGCGTGATAGTGTGTATTGTACTCTTTTACGCGTCACCCGCTCAGGCATCCCGTTAATTCCACAATTCAGTGCCCAGCTTTCCTGGAAACGGCTAAATTTAAACCTCCATTCATAAAGTTGCGACGCGTTTGATCAATGGCCGCACGACTAGTTGAACAAAGTGCAGCACCATTGAATGATTTGAGGCAACAAAACTGGCCTTCGATTCTCCTAAATTACTTTATTTTTTTATGTTACAAAATGTAAATGACGGTCAAGAGGATCACCTGATGGTAAGTGATACGCCTGATCAGAACAGAGCGGCGTTGAAGGAGAACAACAACTGATAACAGTTATTCTCCATCAATGCCGCACTGCGCCCGTCACCCGAGACAACAGATGTTAGGTCTCTTATACCCGGTAATTTCAGTAGTTACAGTGCCCTCATCCCGAAACACAAAAGTGCATAACACTCGTGTTTCACGGGATGATATCTGGCACTGCGGTGGTACTTACCTAGACGACTCAGTATCGAGTCTACCACTTAGAAATAACGACACTTTTCAATGCAACTGTAAATTCGGTATGTCAATGGTTTGAAATGGTAATTATATTATAGAATAAATTGTCTGATGGTATTACCAATTAAAATCCTACGATAAAACAAATGAGTACAAAATTTTACCATGGAGATACAATGATGATCCTTGTTAACGCATTTAAAATAAACGGAATTGGAGCCGTTGTAACTAACAAAAGAGTTTTAATGACGAATTTGTCAGGATGGAAAAAGTTTGTGTACGTCAACTATTTCGGTGGATGTTTGTCTTCAGTTAAATGTGAACTTAGGAGGTGTAATATAATTTAGTCAAGCGCAACGCCTGAGGTCAAAATAAGTGCGGTGTCGACAGCAGATTAAAATTGCCACAACCCCAAGTGTAAGTGTACATTAGAAAACAAAAAAAACAGCAGAGATCGAGTAAAAGCGCTCTTTCATTACACCTAACTTTGGATAGGCACTGCCTAGAAGCCTGATGGTGATTTTTTGAGGAACTGGGTACATGTTCACGTGCATGTACCTAGTGCTAAGAAGTAGCATATACGATAAGGAATGTTTGTATTACTAACATGGTTTATAAGTAATTT
Source organism: Leucinodes orbonalis (assembly GCA_019425675.1). Taxonomy (NCBI): domain Eukaryota; kingdom Metazoa; phylum Arthropoda; class Insecta; order Lepidoptera; family Crambidae; genus Leucinodes; species Leucinodes orbonalis. The sequence goes on from PQWD01002625.1 coordinate 67,752, forward strand.
GTAACGGACAATTATGGGCTTTTAACCTGAAATTAAAGGTTTTTTATTTATTATTATTTATTAATGCTTGCCAAGCGTGGTTATGACAAATCCCTTCACTTCGGCTAGTCCCCTCTCTTTCAACCAATCGCAGTCCACTGCTGTCTCCCCGATTTAGCGCCAGATATCCGGACCTCCGCTTTCCTCATCCAGCTTCCACCAGCGCTCTTTGCAAGTCGTCGGTCATCGGGCGGAGTGCGTCCTCCGCTACGCTTGCCGAGACGCGGTCTCCACTCCAGAACTCGTCTGCTCCAACGGTCATCGATTCATGGGCCGATCACGTATGTCGCAGATCCAATAAATACGGATAGTAGACGCTCTTACGGTGAAGGAAAACATCGTTTCCTCACGATGTTTTCCTTCACCGTAAGAGCGTCGGATAACGTACATATATTTTCGAAAACACGTTGGTACGTGTCGGGATTTGAACCTCAGCCCTCCTGGTAGGAAGGCGACAGTCCACACCATTGAGCCACCGACGCTTGCTATTTCGAAATTATTTTTATTGAGACATTTTATTTCTTAGTTGGACAAATTCTATATTATATTGACAAACATATTTTTTTAATATTATTTTGTTTAGACTTATGTAAATTTAATAATCTGTCATAAGCTTTGATTATATATATACTGATATTGATTTGTCATTGACTGAATTAAATAAATAAATAATTACTAACTGTCTAAATCAATATTTATGTAGGTATAATTTTATGTTAATGTTAAATTGCGACGCCCTTTCAGTGTCCATATGTTCACAGCCCAATAATGTATGATATTATGAAATACATATGTTATGCAATTCAAATAAATGAATAAAAGTCCAGCTGTGGACTGTAATGGGCTATAATAATTAAATTTAAGTACGATAGAGTTTATGGGAATATTTAATAAGCAGTAGTAATTTGAAGCAATTGTCTCAATTACAAAACGAATTGAAATTTAGCTTAAGTGTGTTTAAAAATTTCTAATTAAAAATAAAAAAGTTATTTAACCATAAGCAACAAAGACTTAGTATCGAAAATTTAATTAATTCAAATGCATATTTATCGTCACGATACGACAATTGAGGAAAAGGTGTCCCGACCGTCTTATTTGCATAGCGTTTTCGGAGTGGTAAAAAAGCACTCAACAGAATATAAAACTCCTATGTCATAACACAGCCGATTAAACTTATCTATTACATTATTGATGCGTCCCCAAAATTAAATAACCCAACAAAAGGCCACTGTTCTAAAAAAATATACCCGTGTCGGGGACTTTTTTCCGGGGGAAAAAAATCTTATTCAAATTGTGAGGTTGTGCCCTCACGCACCTGCTGGGAGGGTGCGTCGGGAAAACGACAGATAATAACAACAGCTTGATTGTAAGCTGTGTGTAAAAAGTTCGATGCATTAAAAACTCTTGTGGGGACAGGACAGCTTGGTGTGTGTCGCGTGCTCAAAATTCGACTCGCCGGATCAGTAGGTTGATGTTCATTAGTTTAATTTTCAAAGCTTCTTATAACATACACGATATGGAATTTATTCCGAAATAAATAAGTTTAATTATTAGGACGAAGAGCGTCGGTGGCTCAGTGGTGTGGACTGTCGCCTTCCTACCGGGAGGGCTGTGGTTCAAATCCCGACACTACCAATGTATTTTCGAATTTTCGAAATATATGTACGTTATCCGATGCTCATACGGTGAAGGAAAACGTGAGGAAACCTTCATGTACGCCTGCGAAGAGATTCGAAGGTTGTGTGTGAAGTCGTCCAATCCGCACTGGGCCCGCGTGGATGACTAAGGCCTAATCACCCTATACGGGTAGGCTCGTGCCCCTCGGTGGGGACGTTAAATGAGCTGATAATGATGATGATGATGATTTATTTTATACATAAAGGATCAACATCTAAAAATTAAATCATATTCATAATACTTTCGTGTAATTTAATACAATGCCTAAAAACCTTACAATATAGTTATATCGAAAAAAATATAAATTACTTTAACAAAACAAAAACGCAGCGCTATAAATTTCAATAGCTTAATAATTTGAAAAAAAAAGAAAAACTTCGCTCCGCCCGCCATATTGAAATTTTCCAAATCCAAGGCATAACTATATTGATGTTTTCGTAATAACCAAATTGGACCGAAAGCCGCCTCCAAATTGCCGTTTCTCATAAGTAGAGCACTTTTGTTTTGTTGCTTAAAAAGGTATTTCCATAAAAATTAAGGTTATGGCGAAAGGATTTTGTTGTACAGTAATTGATCGTTTGGGATAAAATGCAATGTTGCATGGCCCTTTTTATGGACTTGCAGTATTTCCTAGCTAAGAATGAATAAAACATTTATTGCTACATTACAAATGACTTCGTAAAAATGTGTGATCCTTACAACTATTTGCAACTTGTACATGTAGTGAGAAGAAACTGGATTAGGCGAAGGAATTTGCTTATGTCAGATTGCAAAGACGTGATCCTGATCTTAGTGATTTAGAGCCTTTAGACTTCCAACGAGTCTTTAGCTGTATCTGTGTGTTTTAAAGACTTTTTTATCTTTACTTTTATCATCAGTTTAGCTGCATGCCCATCTATCTACATAGCTACAAGCAATAATAGAAAAATATACCTATATGCGATTTTATTCATGGTCTCCTACATACAGTGGCGTGCACAGAGATTATGAGTGGCTTATGCAAAGTGAGTGACACTAATCACAAAAACAATAAGTTATATTTTTGTCAAATTGAGTTCTGTTGATGACAGAAGATCGCCTGTTTGCAAATCTGTAGAGGAAATGGGCGAACAAGTGGGAATAATTTAATATGTTAGCGATTTTACAGGTTGTCTGGACGCACAGGGTATGCACTGCTTATTTGCGTATATGGAGTGCCAGCCACTGCATACATACAAACATAATAGCCACATAACCTTTTTAACCTATAAAAATAGATTAATTGATATCACTGGTATACTAATGTCTGGAACCAAAGATAAGGTATTATCTAATAATAAACGACGCGGCGCAATCCGCGAGTGACGAACAAATTTCACCGCGACAGATGTCCAAATAGCGACAGGGTTGGCACAACTCAATTTAAATTGAATAATTTTGTGGCATAATTTTTAACGACATACATTTTTTTTTAATATGATATATACCAGATATGTATAAGTAGGTGTATTAGTAGTGTTGCCTTTTTTTGATATCTTTGCATAATCTTATTTAAAATGTTTTTGGCTTCTCAGGGTCCAATCATTTATCTCATATAACTATTTTTTTTCATGTTAAAATAAAGTATTTATTTATTACATTACATTATTCGGTAACTAAAATATATTACACCCTAAACACTTAAAAAATAAATAATTAAAACTAAAAAATATACTTAAAAGAAGTCCCTTTCGGCTTTTCGGCAAAGTTCCGAAAATACTGGCAGCGTTACCCCTTTGGATTGCCAGACTGATTCTTTGTCCAAGGTAGCTGCCAGATCTTCGGTCACCTGTGACGCCGACTAACCTTTTGGAAATTTCTTTGAAAAGCCTCAAAGCACTAGGACCCACGGACCAAGGGTCTCGACACCGAACGGAACAAAATCATATTCGGCCCAGACCCCTATTTGCATACTTTGCTTTTTCAGCCCGCTTCACAAGCCGCACCAGCTCTTTTGTTTGTACCATGTAGATGGGAAGGGGCCAGCGTGTCTGCACAAGTTGCAGCATCCCATACTACCACCCGGCCCATCCTCCATGGAATCAAACTCATGCCATCCGGTCTTTTGCCATCGTCTCTTGCAATACCAGTTGGCTCAAGTAGACTTGGCACGTTGACGGTGGCAAGAGACCGGCGTATGACATCGTTAAGTGCGGCATGTCTCGAGAAGTGACGTGCACTTTTTTGGCAAGACAGACCGTGATGTCCCAGCTGGTCGACATCACTGCCGCAGGGACATATATGTGGAGCGCAGACCGGAACCCCCAGCCGCAGACAGGTTGCGATTCGCAGCGTGTCAGGCTCAAGAAAAGTTCCTGTTTTTGACGAAGGGTGCGCCAAGCACAGGTGTGTGTACAAGGTGAAGCCAGTAGCCGGCTTCAGGAGCACCCAAGGCCAAAAGCCTGGCACGCGCCGAACCCGTACTACAGCTTAAAAGATTTTCATAATTCGAGGTCGATAATAACTTATTTTAATTTTTAATTACAGAAGACTTACGTGAGATCATAAAAATATGGGAAGGAGATGATAAAATTAGTGAGAATAGTTTTACTTAATAGATTAATAGCCCCTTAACTTAATGTCCCATTTAACAAATGGATGTGAAATCTATGTAACGTACTCCCATATCAATGCATTTTATTTAATCGCACAGCCTGAATGAAGGAACACCATTTAAAAATAGTTTTATTCGTAACGTATTCTAAAATCTCAAAATTCCGAAATCTTATGCTCCTCATAGTTATGCTGTGCAAAAAGGCCTGTGCCCTGCAGTGGAACGTTAAGGGTTTATGTTATTAGGCTTCAACATGTCGTATTGAAATATAACATATGTCTTTTACTATTTACCTATTTAACCGCCGCTGACTTTGGTACTCGGATATATCCTATCCAACAAAAACAATATATTTTCTATTGAGTTTGGAATCCTGGCGTTTATAAGGTTAAGAGTTACGCTACCGACATCACTAGGTCTGATACGATACTCAGCTAGTTGCTATTGAGCACGCACGACATATTGCATAACTTTCGCAACTGACAGCCCTGCCGTTGCATCCTCTATTTAACCTCAGGACTCTTTTTGTCCGCGTTTTTATTTAACTCACCGTCTACTAATATTATGCTTATGTTTCTTTTTTTTATTTATCTGCGCGTTTGATGAGTAAAAAAACTTTTTTTCTCGTGCGCATATGGCGCCGGGCGCGTGCGCACATTGCGCCCGATTTTTTTCGCATCCGATTTGGAAATTTAAATATGGCGGGCGTGCGCGCGCATTGCGCGGGTCTTGTTTGTTTTTTTTTCTTGTCGCTGGCCGGTAGCATTGTTCTGTGAAAAAACCTGGGGGTGCTTATAAAATTATTTTCCAATAAAACCTTAATGGTATGGTTATCATTTTTAATATAATGAAATGTTATACGTTTTTATAGAACCAGATCACATAGAATTTGGATTATATTATTTTTATAGTTAAGAAATAATTTATTGCTTATTTGTCAGAAGTTGACTCTTCTCCGGTTATGACAAATTAATGCTGTACTTTATGAATTATATTGTTCAGATGTATATATGAACTAAGTCCGAACAAAATTGAATACGTACCTAAAGTAGGTATATATCTACAGACTTTTTTTAAATAAGAGACAGCTTTCGCATTACTAATTAAATCAAACTAAACATTCTTCTAGTGCAAAAACTCTAGTATTTTATTATATAGAAACCTATATGAAAACATATTTTCTTACACGTTACGACCTGGCGTCCTTCAAAAAACGAGCGTACACACTTTTTAAAGGGCCGGCAACGCATTTCTGGGACCTGAGGTCCTGCAAATATTCATGGGCGGTGGTGTCACCATCAGGTGAACCGTATGCTCGTTTGCCTCCTGTTCAATAAAAAAAAACACTCAATTTTCAAGTACCTACGTAAAAATTGGCTCCTGCGAAACGGTTTTTTTACTATCTTGGGAGCCAGGGCTATGTTGAAATGTACTATTGTATTAAATTAAATAATAAATTAATTCTATAGGATCTACGATCCTTCTCGTATATAACAAATTGCCTAGACCATTTTCTAGGTTATCTGACATTGTTACGTAACATAATGTGCTCTTTAAAATAACTAAAACTACCAACTCCACATTTACCAACAACAAAAGCAATAATAGTATGTATAAAACCTTGGGTAGCGAGAACACGACGCGGAGGCTTCGTTTTTTACCAAGTATGTCGGCGTTCTGCTTTCTCGAAATTTACTACCACTGTTTTGGGCATAATATATTTTATGTGAGGGTGCCGAAAGTATTTTAACCACTTCTTAAAGATGTTTAATTATGACGCCGCGGGATTAGCACTTCTAATTTGTTTTGTTTTTATTGATATAACCCTTTCGTGTTGAAGCGTTTGCGTTCAGGTGGATCAGGACTGTGATTGATTTAATGCTGCAAGGGTAATATTTTAGGGTTACTTTTTATAACAAGACAATGTTTGTTAGTTTTAAATGTGTGAAGTAACGTTAACCAAGCAAGGCTTGTTGTTAGCTCTATGTCAAATAGAATTAAGCAAAGTCAGATTCAGAATTTTAAATTTCTGTCAGATTTTACAATCTGTAATCCTTACAGTTTGGCTAAATCTGTTAATTAAATGTGAACGACTATGATTGTGGCGGGCCAATTCACTACGACTGATTCTATGATAGTCTGCTATCCTCCGATATGGGTATGGTGCAATTAAAAACCTGCTATCATACAAAAATGATGACGCAGTGTTTAGACAATTCATTCATTTTTAAATTCATTCATTTTACGTCTATTGAAAAGTTTTAGTATGTTTATACATTTAGGAATATCTGTTAATGTTACATTTTCTTCAAAATTTAAACATTTAATCAATGAATTTATTTAATTAGTTACTACAGTTCTAATCTGCTGAGAGACAGCTCTACAAATCGATGATAATCTCTAATACAAGTGTAATAAAGGTACCAATATACGGCAATAAGCCCCAGTAGTAAGTTGATTCCGAATATCAAATACTCTATAAATTCTACTATTCTGTCAGTCAGGCGACAGAGGTTCCCCAGCGACTGTTTTCTTCGAATGTTCACGATCAACTGCCTGTAGAAGCGTGCGCCATCTTATAAAGGAATAGTTCAGTGTGACGTCACATCCATAAAGCATCAGTGTTGCCATTTAACCTATTTGCATCTGTACAAAAGTGTGAATGGAGTTTGCAGTTAACAAAAAATACGATCAATAAAATAAATCACGACACAAGTATTAATAAATACTTATAGCTAATTCGTGAAATAATGACAAAAACTCATTTTTATAATTTATACGCTAACAAAGATAGAACTGTCCCTCTTTATTTTTATCTCCTATCGTAGTCCACAGCTAGACAATGGTTATATATATATTTAAATAGTTAAAGAAATTACCGCTTAGCTTATATTAAAGCAATTGAGTTTTACCCGTCAAATATTCGTTCACCGTTACCCATAATAACGTAAAACAAACATGCTCATGAATAATTCAAGGAACAAATCGATTAATTTACAAAATAACAGATATCAAGGGGTACACTTGGCAGCGCGAGGGCCACCGGTTTAATTACCGTGTGTTTAATTTACGGTTGATAGTGTTTTAATGTGTTTCTGTGAGTTTTTAGTTGGTTATCAATTCAATTAATCACACGGCGACGTTTGTGCTTGTTTATGGGAAAATAAAAATGTCATGTAATGATACGTCGATTATGTTTTTTACAAGTTGGTCATACGTGTATTTTGGATATTGTGAATTTAAGTCCATTGTGGGAAACCTGTGTCCAGCAACCTATAACCTATGACTGCAATGGGTTGAAGAGACAGATACTTTAAGGCAGTCTTTATATTTTTAATTACGCCCGATGCAATGGGATGAATAGCTGTATAATCCATGGATCGTGATTAGAATCCCCCGAGAAGACCATATAGTGAAAGTAGCTTTGTGCGCGTTTTCCCTGTTTGGTAAGAAAGTCCTTCTCTCTCTCTTCAACCTATCGCAGTCCACTGCTGGACATGTCGGTCTCCCCCATTTGACGCCAGATATCCCGGTCCTCTGCTTTTCTCATCCAGACGCCACCAGCGATGATACCTATATTATAATGTTTTACGTCGTTTGAATATGAGATTTCTTTGGTATTCGTACTTACTACATTCTACAGTACATTTCATAGTGGGTAGCAGCATTCTTTATCTTATCGAGTCGATATGAATTCACAAGTCAAATATGATAATGGGACCAATATTGGACCACTTCGATCGACCTTTCACATGCCATCCAGACAGTTCGGACAAGGCAGTAGGTATTGAGTATTTTAATAGTTTTATTAACTGTACATCATCATCATCATCATCAGCTCATTAAACGTCCCCACCGAGGGGCACGAGCCTACCCGTATAGGGTGATTAGGCCTTAGTCGTCCACGCGGGCCCAGTGCGGATTGGACGACTTCACACACAACCTTCGAATCTCTTCGCAGGCATGCATGAAGGTTTCCTCACGATGTTTTCCTTCACCGTAAGAGCGTCGGATAACGTACATATATTTTCGAAAATTCGAAAACACATTGGTACTTGGCGGGATTTGAACCTCAGCCCTCCCGGTAGGAAGGTGACAGTCCACACCATTGAGCCACCGACGCTCTATTAACTGTACATTATTTTTAATTATATTACTCTGGCTTATCTATTGGTGTCACTTTATCATATTTTTTTGTTGTAATATTCTCTGAATATTTCTTTATTTAAGGGACACATGTAAACCCGAATCAATTTTACCAAACCTCAACTTCCTAACTCAATATCCTCAAGGATCTAGCCTTGACAGTTATCCAGTTCAACGTCCTCCGAATGAATTCAAGCCTATAACGAACGTAACAAATGTATTTGGCACCGGACCATTTTTTCAGTCGCTTACTCCCTTGACGCCTTAAATTATATTGAATGGTAGTCGGCGCTTATTTCAGTAGAGCGGTGACAGTTATTATTAGATTTGTCGATAGTATTTATTTTTCATGTTAAAGTGTCACTTTCTGCGTTTGATAAGGCCATTGAACGCCGAATCATCGGATAGTCGCGAAAAGGGGATAATCTATGCTTCGGATGTTAAGTCGGTTGTTTTACTATCTTAGGATGATAGTGGTTACTGCTCAATCTCCCCTGCTGTATGAGCAGTCAAACTCCCTGCATTGGGACGTCATGGGCTGATTATGATGATAGTGTTAGGTGTGTCCTCGGAAGAAACGTTAATCAAACAGCGTAGCTAGAAACACTAATTTATTTTATCTAGGACGGTGGGCAACATCTAAACAAGCTTAAATATTTGAAAACGATGAAACGGGGATTGAACCTAGAAAAAATGGTGCAGAAACCCACATTTTAATTTTTACACCACGTTGGTCGAAAATTGATACCAAGTAGAAGTTATGTGTATTGACCATATTCAATTAATTTGCCGATAAACCACGATCGACAGCAGCACATCCCTATAAGGAACTGAGAGTGGGTTGCCATTGTCCTTGGACTCAACCCAAATGTCTAGGTCGAGGACCGCGCTATAGTCGTCGGCTCCAGACTTACGGCATGCCAACGTTTGTGCCAATGTTTCGGCCAATATTTGCTATGGTATTTTCATGAAACTTCAAGTATTTCATGCCGGAAATGTTTAAGCTCCTTGTTCGCAAGAAATAACTTCATTTTGCGTGTGACTTCGCTGTTAAGCAAAGAATACACCTGAGATTGAGCACTTATCTCTTCGGCTCTTCAGTTGCAGTTCACTGTTGGACAACGGTCTTTCCCATTTGGGAGAGGCACGTAATGTGACACGCGATTAACAATTTCAATTAAAAGCCCGAGGGTCGAACCTGGACTTCTCAAGCATTAAACTACATGGGTCGTCACATCCCAATCAGCCCAAACACTAATAATAAAAAGATAAATGTGATCGTATGATGATAATGATATTCTATGAGGTAGACTTTATACTGAGTCGTCTAGGTAGGTACCACCGCAGTGCCAGATATCGTCACGTGAAACAGAAGACTTATGCACTTTTGTGTTTGGGGGTGAGGGCACTGTAGCTAGTGAAATCACCGGGTATTAGAAAGAGTGACGGGTGCAGTGCGGCATTGATGGAGAATAATAACTGTCTATCACTTGTTGGTCTCCTTCAATACCGCTCTGTCATGGTTAGGCGTATCATTTACCATCGGTTGAGCGTCCATTGAGCGTACACTGATAACTAAACAGAAAAAGTTATTTAATGCGTACTAAACCTCTAGATAGCTCCTCTAGGAGCCTACACATTAAGAATATGTCGAATCATGACCGTCCTATTCCGAACTTTCCCCGGCAAATTACCTACATAGGAAAACATCCTGATTATTCCCAAAACCAGAAGCGGTCGAATAATGACTATACATAACATAAATCATTTGTCCGTCTGTAAATGATAGCTTTTCGATGACCGAGCACTTTGGGCACGTGAAAAACATATTCTAATGTTGATATTTGTGATAAGAAACGTGTTTTATATATCATTTTTATGTTATGTAAACAGTTTTATAAATATATAATTGATGAATATGCGATTTTGTGTAATGCCAGACGGGTTAGATATAGCAGTAGTAACACAATGTTACGTAAAATTAAATAAGTAGTACCCTACTTTCAAAGGTTAGTCTAGCTAAAATTATAGAGCACTATTACACTTTATCTACTGGATGAATTGTCTCTCAAAAGGCTTTTTACGGCACCCGCGGGAAGAGTAGAGCTGATGATGAGATGACAATTGAAATTTATATTAGCCACCACACGGCTAAATTTACGCCTAATTAAAGCAAAGAATACTTTTATAAACAGTAGCACAATCATCATGATCAGCTGATTAGGCGGGTAGGGTCACGAGCCTACCCGTATACGGTGATTAGGCTATAGTCTCCACGGGGCCATGCGGATTGGTCGACTTCACGCACAACCTTTGAATCTCTTCGCAGGCGCTCGCAGGTTTCCTCACGATGTTTTCCTTCACCGTAAGAGCGTCGGATAAGGTACATATAATTTCGAAAATTCGAAAACACATTGTACGTGGCGGATTTGAACGTGCCCTCTTCCGGATGAAGGCAACAGTCCACACCATTGAGCCGACCTTTAGTACAAACATAGGTGCAATGAAATATAATTATTTTCCTATAAATCGCTCGTCGCTAAAATTGTAATGGCGTTCTAAATTTATCCGGGAGTTCTAAATAGGGCGGGCAACTCTCGCGCGTCTGAGTCTAAAGTCTAGACTGAATTATGTGTCACTGTCTAAACTGCTGTTACACTATTTGTCCTTTCTCCCACAGATTCCATTAAGTATGACGTAGGGATCGTTCGTGGAATATTTATATATTATATATTTATTGTCTTAGTGAGACAAGAATACATGAGGAATCAACAAACATAATTATTTGAAAATAATATGATCACAAATATTCGATTAAATAAAATATAATTATATAGCAGATATCTATTGGTCCATCAATTTGTACATTATTAAAATTCTACATTAGAAGAAAAATAATCCATACTAATATTATAAATGTGAAAGTATCTCTGTCTGTCTGTCTGTCTGTCTGTCTGTCTGTTTGTTACGCTTTCACGCCTAAACGGCTGAACGGATTTTATTGAAACTTGGTATGTTGATAGTAGGTAACCCAGAATAGGTTTTAGGCTACTTTTATTCCCGTTTCACCCCCCTCCCCTAAATGGGGGTTGGAAGTTTGTATGGAACATCCGCAATTTTGGTAGTACGACGCTGAAATTTGGTATGCGGACTATATGTCAGAATCGAAAAAATATGGCATATTTTTTTTTTCAAAAATCCACCCCCAAACCCTTCAAATAGGGGAGGAAGTATCATATCCGATTTTTGGCAGTTTTAAGGTAGATTTTATTGAAACTTGGTATGTTGATAGAAGGTAACCTAGAATAGGTTTTAGGCTACTTTTTGTCCCGTTTTCACCCCCCACTCCCCTCAAATGGGGGTTGGAAGTTTGTATGGAACATTCCGCAATTTTGTAGTACGACGCTGAAATTTGATGTGCGGACTGTTTGTCAGAAACGAAAAAATATGGCATATTTTTTTTCAAAAATCCACCCCAAACCCTTCAAATAGGGGAGGAAGTCATATTCGATTTTCGCAGTTTTAAGGTAGATTTTATTGAAACTTGGTATGTTGATAGAGGTAACCTAGAATAGGTTTTAGGCTACTTTTTATCCCGTTTTCACCCCCCACTCCCCTCAAATGGGGGTTGGAAGTTTGAATGGAACATTCCGCAATTTTTGTAGTACGACGCTGAAATTTGATGTGCGGACTGTTTGTCAGGAACGAAAAAATATGGCATATTTTTTTTTCAAAATCCACCCCCAAACCCTTCAAATAGGGGAGGAAGTGTCATATTCGTTTTTCGCAGTTTTAAGGTAGATTTTATTGAAACTTGGTATGTTGATAGAAGGTAACCTAGAATAGGTTTTAGGCTACTTTTTGTCCCGTTTTCACCCCCCACTTCCCTCAAATGGGGGTTGGAAGTTTGAATGGAACATTCCGCAATTTTTGTAGTACGACGCTGAAATTTGATGTGCGGACTGTTTGTCAGAAACGAAAAATATGGCATATTTTTTTTTCAAAAATCCACCCCCAAACCCTTCAAATAGGGGAGGAAGTGTCATATCCGATTTTTCGCAGTTTTAAGGTAGATTTTATTGAAACTTGGTATGTTGATAGAAGGTAACCTAGAATAGGTTTTAGGCTACTTTTTGTCCCGTTTTCACCCCCCACTCCCTCAAATGGGGGTTGGAAGTTTGAATGGAACATTCCGCAATTTTTGTAGTACGACGCTGAAATTTGATGTGCGGACTGTTTGTCAGAAAGAAAAAATATGCATATTTTTTTTTCAAAAATCCACCCCCAAACCTTCAAATAGGGAGGAAGTATCATATCCTTTTCGCAGTTTTTAAGGTAGATTTTATTGAAACTTGGTATGTTGATAGAAGGTAACCTAGAATAGGTTATATATATATATATATTTTTTTTTGTAAATAGAAGGGGAACCTATGTATAGATATATATATATATATATATATATATATATATATTATATTATATATATATATATATATATATATAATATATATATTATATATATATATATATATATATATCCACAAAATTGACTCCAAAACCTTTTAAATTGGGGGGAGGGGGGAAGGGATCCGTTTTGGAAATGGACTCCAAAACTTTTAAACTTGGGCGGGGGATTCCTATGTATAGTATTATATATGTATACATAATTTTCTTTACAAGTTTACAAGTTTTTAACAGTTTACAAGGTAGAAAGCTAAAAATAAGTATGATTTGCAAACAAGCCCTTAAAGCCTTAAATAAGAAAAAGAAAAAGCAGTGTTGCAGTGTTGAAATTATTTTGTTTTCGTTAGCAAGTGGATGGCTCCACTTTCCTGGTAACGAAAACAGAATAATTTTGTCATCCCGAATTTAACGCGGGCGAAGCCGCGGGCAAAAGCTAGTAAGAAAGTAATTAAGAGTTAGATAATTTTATATAATTTAAAATTTATCTAAATCCATACAATTTGTTCTCAGTATGTCGGTTATTTTAGATATCTGTAGGAACTCAACTTACTTCAATTATAATTTTGAGTGATTCGTTATAAAGCACTGGAATTAATATACTAAATGAAGCACTAGTTGCTTTGAGTCGATTTTTCGATTTCTCTGGTCTCCTTCATCAAACTATAGCTTCTCTTATCATGGATACCTTGAAGGTCCTCTATCTAACAAATAGATCATCAAACTCCGTTCATAAACAACAGATATCCGCAACAAAATTAAAGGTAAAACAAGCAGGAACTACATGCACTGTAAACACTATGATCTGTTTTTGTTACTTGATTTCGTGTACAATAAATTTTCTTTCTTTCTTAAAAGCCTATAATAATATCGTCGAATTGAGTTTTGAAGTCTGTTAAAAAATAACGTTGTTTTTTAGGACTCAGTAGAAATCTCCGTCTATCCAACATTAAAAGATGTGTATGAACACCCTGTATTTAAGCCGGTATCTGCTTTCCCGCCTATTAAGCAGGAATTCTAAAGATATCCCAGACTTCTATATAAGGCGCTTGAATATTCGCGCGGACGAGTCGCTCTCGACTGAATTAGTCCAACACCACCACGTGTTGACAGTTCATCAGTTAATCTCCTTTTACTTTATTTAACGCAGCGATGAGCAGAGATTTTTGTTATGTGTAATAAGTTAGCAAAGCCCAGCCTGAAGATAATAGACGATTTGTCATTTACACGAATAGTAATACGGTGTGTTTTATGTCGATGTAAGTAATGTAAGACGGAACAGAATCGATTAATGTTACCCATCCCTATTAAATCCAAGAGTTGTGTCACGACACTATTTTTTTTTTGACGTTTGACGCGCGGAAACCTTATGTCAGAAATTTCTTTATGAAATCTTCTGTATTAATTACACAAATTAACAGTCATAAGTGTGTGAATTTGTCTTGTATTAGTTGTGCATTTACTAAATTGCTGTCAAATATTTAAAAGGGAATAAGTTTAAATTTGGCTTTTAAAGTCTAAAAGTTCGACGACGAAATTATCTATACGATTATATTTTTCTGCGTACCATTATTTTAATTTTGTTTAATTACCAAGACGTCTAGTAATAAACTAAATAATCACGCCTAGTGGTCTGGGAGTGGGACAAGAAACAATTTAAATGTACATTTATAAGAAGTTTAATTTTACTGTATCATACGACGACAGTTAAAACGTAGATACGCATCTTTCACACGACGATTGCGAAATTAATTTCGTGCAGGTTTGAATGCAACGCCCAATGCTAATGGACTGGCTTTGTATGTGAACAAAGTTCTGCAAAGAATAATAATGAAAAATAAAAAATATATGTTTGCTATATTTATTTTAATTATTAATTTATTCGTACATAGCGTGACAATTACAGTATACAGTAAGAACAATAAAGTACAGGCTAGCTTATCTCTATTAGAGATTTCTTCCAGCAGGCCATTGTGAACCAGAAAAACAATAGGTAAATGATAGACGGTAGACGCATGCATTAACGGTAAACATGATATCATTTAAACGTCGACGACTCTTTTAGTCGTCAGAAATAGTTGATTATCTAGTGTCCGGATCTGTAGGTTAATAAACATCATAATATAACCATTGTGGAATAACTTCGTGCAATTTGTATTCCTTTATTGATTTCTGAGTAAAAAAGTTCCTGATTTTTTCGATAAATAGTAAGGTTGAAACCAATACCACTCAAACTAATAAAAAAAATTAGGCGTTCAAATAAACAGAAGCGTGTTAAAGCTATTACTTAAAGCATCTGGGAAGTACTACCAAGTAAGAAAACGAGATTTAGATTCAAATTCCAAATTTTTATTCAAATAAATACTTTACAGATACTTTTGAATCGTCAATTGTTATTATTATATTTTTATAACTCTACACGTTCGGAATATAAGGAGAATCTTCGAGAAGAGCCGGTAAGAAGTCACTCTTTTAATCGAATCGTCCACACGCACAAGCATGGCAAGTTACTTCAACCACTAAAACCATAGAGGGGTCGGTAGTGATAGTCGTAGAAAAAAGTTTTTATAACAGTACGTTACGGCAAGTAAGAAATAGAAAGGAAGTAATATTGACGAGAAAAAAGAATCTTCAGGTATCAGTTACTATCCGGCGTAGCCGCGAGTATTTTGATACATTCACTAAACGCGGCTTTAGCGCGCGCAAATAACTGCGCCTGCGCTCGGCCCAACAGACTCGCCAGCGTAGATTACAAATCTAATGGATCGGAATTTATAGATTAAGCCGTTATAATTTATTAATGTATATATAGAAAATAAATGAATCGTAAGTGTATTTTCTAAGATTTGAGAAATAATAAAAGATTTTTAAATTTAATATAGGAGTAGTAAAACGATATTTTACTACTCGTATTATATATAGGGGAAATTCGTGGCAAATCTTGTCCACTTCATGTCTGTGTAATCTGATTGCACCAAATCACGTTGCAACAGACTGCTAAGAGAGTGAAAGTCTCACCAGCCGTTATTCTTATTGCAATCTTTATTCCTCATAGTCTTGTCTAAAAGTATCTTTGCGTATAATTACCAACCCTCGAATGTTAGTCGTCTCAACACTTTCTTATTTTTAAGCCTGTTCAAAATGTGCCTAATCCAAAAGCATTTTACACTTTGCAATGTCGATAACATCCAAAGAATTTTTGCCCATGTCTGAGCGTTCCACGCTCAATGTGCGTGCGCAGATCAAAGCGAGCACTCGCCGGGATGCGCAGACGACGTCTCGGCGTTGCCTCCTCCGCTCTTCTTCACCCCCTCGCTCGCCACGGCGCCTCAGACTATTTGCATGCCCGCATAATTGAATCAAATCATATTCATATGATCGACCCGTCATGTTGGATTGATGAGTAATTTGTATTTTATGCGGCGTGTGTGCTGGTTTGTTTGGTTAAGGGGATGTGTTTTTTTTTTAGTTGGAATTTTTGGTTTAACATATCATACATTCTACGTATTACTATGGATTCATAGAGAGATATTTCGTCCGTTCTTCGGAGAGCAGTTTAAACCATTGGTCTTAGCTACTTTCTTAGGATGGTCATCGTTAGCACACACTTCGTTAAATAATTGATGCATTGGAGATTTGTCCCTTTGTTACGGTACTAAAGCCATTCGATAGAGTTCAAAAATGATAATAATGAGATAATAACAAAAATATGCAGTACAGGTGCAACTATTTGAGAAATGACGTAGTTTTGAATCACTTATTAAGAAAAAGTATAACACAAACCTATGGAACATAACACGGTTATAACGAACAGCTAAGGAAATTAACCCCTGCTCTAATTGACCTCCGCATTGAGACCTATTGTGCTCAGTGCGCTGGCTTCGTTTATAAAACGCGACAAAGCCGTGAAACGCGTACCCCACGCGTCTGGATTGAAATGATGCCCAAGGCATAGGAGACAGAGATGTGCAAAATTCTTATTTTATACTTAAGAAGAAGAAATGTTTTTAATACAATGTTTACAAAATGCACATCGCATCCACACACCTGCGAGGTAAGTAATTACTTAACCCAGGTAAATCAAGGCTACATTTTTCCACAAAGACAATGACAGAAAAAAGAAAATGTTTTATTTAATTAGAATCTATGTGGTTGGTCGATCTCAATGTAAACAAAATCTTCTTTCACTGTTCGTGTTCACTTCAGGTGGTAACAGACCTAATTCGTATCAATATCAACGTTCTCGCTTTTGCTATTTGGCAGGGTACACCTTACACTAACTTTGATTTTTTTGACTCAACACAATTTGAGTTTGAGTTGATGGAGATCAAATATTTTCCAACTTATAAATAAACTATAGATATTATATGTTACTTCCCGGCGAAGCTCGTGATTTGCGCCACAGTGCAAAGTTATTTTAGTGCAGACACAAAAGAAGGTTACGGCGCGTTTTCTTTAAGGAAACTGCGAATGGGCAGAAATAGACGTGGGCGTACTAATTACTTAGATGATACAGTATTCCGTAAATAACTATTTTATACGATACGTGTGTCATCAACATATTTGATGTCATTCATAAAATTTGTGAATTGTAGTAAAAATAACCTTTACAAAGCGAGTTAATACCCTAAATGAACCTTCATTTATTAATATTTCTAAAGGCTCAGTCTATTAGAAATACACGTGGTCCAATATTCCTCAGTAAAATTAAAAATAACTACTATTTAATGTTGAACTTGTAGGAAGCTTTTAAAAATCTTGAGTTGGCTTCATAAAAAATACCTGTCAAATTTGGTAAACTTACTGAAATGGATCAACAGGCCAAACCACTGAAGCGCTTTTTTTTTCAAAGCATCAAAACTCATATTTTTAGTTTAGTATTTTAACCGTTTTTTATTATATTTTTGTATATTTTTTGACGTTCATAAGTGCTTTTTGTAAGCCTAATTTGAAATAAATGTTTTTGACTTTGACTTTGGATCTTTGACAACTGATGTATTATTTTTATCATAAGGTCAATTCTGTTATCATGTAAGTACTACTTATCTTCCTTAGAAACTGAATATTTAGGACAGTCACAGTGAATGGTACATATTTCCCAATACTTTTATTTCGGATAGAGTTTTCGCTGCTAGCCATAGATGGCTTCACCGGACAAGTGTAGATGGAAGATGGTAATCAGCCTCAAAATTTTGATGCAAAAACCTAAGGGCGTCCCAGATTGTGACTCGAATCTCGGCTTAGGACGCTACAGGAGTGTAGTTAGTAGTAGTAGGTAATTCAACTGATACGCGGTCATCAAGAGATAAAAATATTAGACTATTGACCTACGCCAATGACAGGACGTCACCGAGCACTGAATCCAAGCGATCACCAAGAATAGTATTTCAAAGAGCGGATATCGCACGGTATCCACCAATCTGTGCAACGTATACGGAATACAAATTATCTATGATTAATTTTACTGTTAGATACGCCCCCGCGCGGTGAACCCGCATTTGTTACTATATTAATCTATCCCATGGTTCGATTTTACTTAAAAAGTATCAAATCCGCAATTTGGTCAGTAAATTGGTTTGTTTATTACGCTAAAACATTAAAAATATTTACATTGAAACCTGAATTAGCTAGGTTCGAATTACTAAAGAGCAGATAGATTACTGTTATAAAAAGAAGCTTTGATTGTAAGCATTGAGCTTAAACCATGAAACTGGCATTGCTTCATTCTAAGCAATAGTTAAATCAATCAAAATTTTAGAATCTATCTCATTGATTATCCTATCCCTGCATATTATTAACAATTAACAAAGCAATAAGTACCAAATTCAAATATGTATTCTAACAATTGCTACTTACGGTAACATAAGATTCCAACAGTAAACATCCAAATATGTTAAAAAATAACAATCATCAAATTCACCCGACCCATTAAATATGTTTTAATTCTCTATTATAAAAACACCATACGCCTGCAACCCAAATGAAAACACCCGGGCGAACTTCCAACATTATTTGTAAACGCACTTAAAGTAACAGTACAATAACTTTTTTTTCCATCACAGCATCAGATAAACCGCTACGTATAGCGCTTCCATACAAAAACAGCATCATGTGTGTATGACATCTCGAGCTAGAGACGACATCTGGTGTGCGCCTTGGCGAAATATACACATGTCTTTTTGTCCAGATGACTTGCTCACGGGAGCACTGTGCAGAGACCCACAGCCGTATTAACTTCAACTTTACGGCCTTTTTGATTAAGCACACTTTTGAGCAAAAGTGTTTTTATAAAAAAAATAACAGTAATCAAGCGATTATATGCCTTTTGCTAGCGATCGAAGATTATGATTAGCTTGGCAAGGGATTTTTAGATTTTTTTCGGAAGTAGCATAATTCATATGGTAAGGAGCGTGTCAGGTTTCGCGGCAGATGCACGCGCACGTTTATTCGGCGCACGCGCTGCTCGAGGACGAATTTCAAGCTCCACTTAGCTTTCCAGTTATTGTTTTTGTCGGTGGCCAGGTTTTTTTGCTTCTAGAAAGGTATACCACTGGGCTACATGGCGATGACATCAGATTAGTCATCAATAGAGTTCACTGTCAAGTTTGAGTTTTATACTTGATCTTAAAGCTATTTTTTCCATTGCGCAAATATTTGGAGATGGTATTTCCTTACTTTTTACACTTGTTTGTTAAATGTGCCAAGTGTTTTGAGTAGCAAAATAAAATACATAATCATCATCTGCTCGTAAACGTCCCCACCGAGGAGCACGAGCGTACCCGTAAGGTGTATAGGCCTGAGACGTCCGTGCGGGCCGACTTCACGCACAACTTTTGAATCTCTTCGCAGCGTCACACAAAAGTCACAAAAAGATATTGATATTGAACCTGCATCCTCCAGATCGGAAAATTCGAAAATATATTGCGTCCTCCAGATCGGAAAATAACAGTTCCCACCAATGAGCCACTGACGCTCTAATTTAAAACCAAAGTATGCTCCTTGATGATCAATAATTACTAGAAAATTGGTCTGAATTATCTTAATTTTTGGGCCAAATCTGTTCTTTTGAATATTATTTAAGCAGACACTAGAAGACCGGATCATGATTCGAGATATAACTAATGAGTGGCTTCAATAATCATTTACAAATAAACCTGTCAATGACACATATATCCCACGAAAAACATTCTGTAAAAAAATCTAGCGAAGTCTCGATGGAGCTGCTGATTATCTAAAAAGTAATGAAATCAAGACAAAGACGTGCCAAGTCTAAGGTTCCTTACTGCGATTACTTTATTATTATGGTTAATGTTGTGGGACTTGGCCGTTGAATCGTACACAAGGATATAAAACCAGGCGCTCCATGACACCATTTCTGCATGTTCATTGCAACAATCTGTCGTCAGAACGCTAGAAGCTACCTATTGACGATAAAATTTGCCACTTGGAAAGCGGTGCTTCAATAAACAGTCAATTGTAGGCTTGATTAAGGCAATAACGTATAAATGAATATTCAACGGCCAAGTCACACAACATTAACCATAATAATAAAGTAATCGCAGTAAGGAACCTTAGACTTGGCACGTTTGTCTTGATTTCATTACTTTTTAGAGATAATCAAGCAGCTCCATCGAGACTTGGCTAGATTTTTACAGAATGTTTTTGGGATTTCACTTCTTTTTGTAGAAACTTGAAAGGACTATTGGACGGCCCATTAGGTGTAATGGTTGAAACGTCGGCTACTGCACCAAGGGTTCCGGGTTCGATCCCCGGGCAGTAGAAATATTCGTGTGCATGAAGTTGTCTGTATTGGTCTAGCGCGCTCGACTTGGCGGGGGCACTGCCGTGCCCCCAGATACAGAATATGATCCCATTAGTATCTAATATATTAAAAAACGATTAAACGTCATTAAAAATCCAATCAGTATTTCTGAAGAAGCCAGAATTCACTCTCCAAACCGTTCGAAAGATTCAAAATTATCTTGTTAATATCATCGTCATTAGCCTATGACATTCAGGATAAGGCTTTTTCACACAACGTAGTCACGGGGAGATTTTAAATATATAATTGAATCATCATCATCAGCTCATTAAACGTCCCCACCGAGGGGTGTATAGGCCTTAGTCGTCCACGCGGGCTCAGTGCGGATTGGCCGACGTCACGCACAACCTTTGAATCTCATCGCTGGCGTGCGCGGGTTTCCTCGAGATGTTTTCCTTCACCGTAAAAGCGTCGGATAAATAGAAAATTCGAGAGCACATTGGTACGTGGCGGGATTTGAACCTGCGCCCTCCCGATCGAAAGGCAACAGTCCACACCGCTAAACCGACGCCGACGCTATAATTGAATTAATAATTATTTTAATTTGTCAGATATACAATCTACCAAGATTACGACCAAACAAAGTACTCCCGATTAAAACAGTAGATGCAATCAAAGATTTCTCAAAACAACAGAAGGTCTGCGCATGCAAATACGACAACTTGTCGGCGCGTGCGCAAAAACCGGGCGGCTGCGCGCGCAGCTGCCGTAACTGTACCGCCAGGTGGAGCCTGCGGTACATGGCATAGCAAATACTGCCTGCCGTGTACATTGCTTGCGTCAAACATATCCCGGTATTAATGAGATGTTTCTTATTTTACGAACTTGATTGCAATGCTTATGATGTAGGTGACTTTCTTAGGTTCACAGTTATGGTGTTTTAATAAGAGATGTTCCTTCATAGATTTTTTTACAAACTTTAGTTTTAATATATATGTGCTGTGACACTTTCTGATTTTTACGGTTATGGAGTTTCGATAGATGTTACTGTACAGCTTATTTTACAAGCTTTAGCTTTTTACAAAGCATATGCTGTTGAAAGTGCGACTTTCCCCTTTTAAAGTTATGATCTTGAATGATATGTGGAAGTTAGATTATTCGGCAGTAATTTAGTTTAGGCCTTTTGCTTTAAGCCTGCCAAGAAAAACAGTCAATTTTCATTTTCAATATCAAATAATTTATAAGATAATTTTGTCAGTATTTTTAGTTTGGCATTTGTTTACAAATTTATTTGAACAAAGTAACAGATGGATTGACTATTTAAACAAGGTAGAGGAGAGATATAGGATTTATTGACATTTCGTACGGGGCAATTTGTAATTTACAGTGACTATAAACTCAGATTAGCACTGGCGTTTTTTGAGTTTTTAAGATTTCTTCAAAAAATCTATGAACATGACATATGCTAACCAATTAATTAGCTAAACTTGAATAACCTAATTATATTATTAAATGTAATGACCTTATCCACAGGTGCTCATGTTCACACTTTGTCAGTAGGCCAGTCATGCACGCCATCTTTAATCTATCCTAAGGAAATTGTTCATTTAAAAAATAACCTATACCAACGTGTAAAATAAGTATTATCCAAACAGACCATTTGCACTAATTTTCATAGATTATAACTTACATCGATTCTTTGATGTTATTATGTAAAATAATATTGTAGGAGACAACCGCTGCATTTCCGACACTGTCTTTGATGAGCTTATCTTTTGAATGCACTTAAATAATTCTCTCATTATTGGACATTATTTTAATGGGCTGCACTTAGTTTGATCACATTGTGTTTGTTCATGGCATCTTGTTAACATCTTTATCAGCTTGAGTTATATGTTGGTCATGGAACTGATACTGTTTTTGTTTATATTTTTAAGCCTTTTTTCAACACAAATTTCATGAATTAAAACGCGTAAACACTTATTTACACGATTTAATACTTGAAATTGGTGTTTTTTGAGCTTGTGTGAGTATTTACTTTTACTAGGTAGTAGACGATACTGTTTACAGATTTAAGATTGTATTCTTAATATTATCTGTGGTTATGTTAAATTGATTTCCTTCAACGCTGCTTCTGTCATGGTCAGGCGTATCACTTACCACCATATGAGCGAGCTAACCGTCCCGTTCACTTGCAATAACATAAAAAAGCCCAGAAAATGACAGTAGATTAAATTCTCTATATTCAGTTTAAATATCATGCAAGTATCATGCATAAGGTTAAAATTCTTATTCCACATATCGTTGCTTGCTTAATTCTTTTCAACTTAAGCAGACATTTATTTCAGCAATAAACTACTTAAAATTTCGTTCCCAGTTATTAAAGGAATAAATTAAATATATTTTTAGCTTTTTTAACGTTGCACTCGCGACCACATTTGCATGAACAAGTGCTTAAACTAGACTTCATCCGATGACTTTATAGAACGTGTTATTTTGACAGGGGCTAATTTTCTATCATCATCATCATCAACTCATTAAACGTCCCCACCGAGGGCACGAGCCTACCCGTATAGGGTGATTAGGCCTTAGTCGTCCACGCGGGCCCAGTGTGGATTGGACGACTTCACACACAACCTTCGAATCTCTTCGCAGGCGTGCATGAAGGTTTCTCACGATGTTTTCCTTCACCGTAAGAGCGTCGGATAACGTACATATATTTTTCGAAAATTTGAAAATACATTGGTATGTGTCGGGATTTGAACCTCAGCCCTCCCGGTAGGAAGGCGACAGTCCACACCATTAAGCCACCGACGCTCTCAAATTCGATTCGAACTCTCAAGGTCGAATTTTCTATACTTTTAAATATTATTATACATACTTAAACCTAAAACAGAAAATGTTAGTATTAAAGTGTAGTGTACAGGTAAATAAGCTGGAGTGTACCAGCACACTGGCACTTATTTTTTACCACGTATTATAATAGCACAGACGTCGGTGGCTCAATGGTGCGGAATGTTGCCTTTCAATCGGGAGGGCGCAGGTTGAAATTCAGCCACGTACCAATGTGATTTCTATTATCGAAATTATATCTACGTTATCGGACGCTTTTCGTTGTTCGTTTCAAAGGTTGTGCGTGAAGTCGTCTAACCCGCACTGGGTCCATGTGGACGACAACGGCCTATACGTACACCCTTTACGGGTAAGCTCGTGCCCTCGGTGGGGTGACGTTTAATGAGCTGACGATGATGATCATAATAGCTACTTTTAACATATTTGTGTTTCGTTAAATGTAGAGGTAATACTTTCTAAAATAATAGTTTCTGACTACATATCAGTACATTAGGGGTCGCAGATTTCGGGACCCAAGCAAACCTCACTACCCCATAGTGCAACCTGCTTACTAATTAAAGAAAGTATGGCCGCATATCCTATGGCATATCTACATTGCAGTTTGCGGAATTGCATATTCTCTTTCTGTGCACCCTATAGTTACCTCGGGTAAAAAAATCAACCAGCAAAGGTTAAATCAACTCTCATATCGAATCGCGTGTGTTATATAACATAACTTCACCGCGTTGGTGTTACGCCGATTTGGGCGGCCCCGGGGCGTATAACACGAGATCCTCACATCCCCGCAACCATGATTAGGAAAATTATTTGGATACCCACCGTCGGTATTTTAAAAAGGAATTGCTTTAAGTTTGCTCGCGATTTTAAGCTGCGTGTCCGTGTTTTGTTTTTTTGTTTTGAAGATTACTAGGGATCTTTGATATGTTTTTTTTATGTTAGTAAGTGTACAGGACGGTCAAGTCGCTCACCTTATGGGTAAGTGATACGTTTGACCATAACAGAGACAGATAGACAATTTTTATTCTCTATCACTGCGTCCGACACCTGACACAACAGACGTTTGATCTCTTCTACCCGGTATTTTTTCTAGCTACAGTGCCCTCATTCCGACTCAGTACCGAGTCTACCACCTAGTAAGCCTTTACTAACTAAACCTTTTTGAAATCTTATCTATGTAATTTAAAAAAGTTATCAATAAAAGACTCGAAAGAATTAAGCAAGAAAAATGTCAGTGCTCATTTCTACCGTATCTTCAAAAGTCTATAAAATAACATTTACTTTCTACATTAACGTTTTTATCTCCTTCCCTAATATACAAGTTATGCAATCATAAAATCATAATCTAGAAACTACCATATCTCGATTATCATATATAGCAACACTGAAGCTGGTGTTGACAGCACCGGCCCTATTAAATTCCTACTAAATGTTACAGCTCAATGTTTCTCGGTGTTTATCATAAATGCTATCGGAGTATGTAGTAAGTATGTGGTGAGCATTAATTATGCGGTAGATACTCTCAACAATAACGGTGTCGCGTGCGCATGCGCAGGTGATGCTGGGGTACCAATTACACACGCGCTGGTGCTCTATTTTAGAGCAATTTGAGCTTTTGCTAAATAATTAGTGGCTCATATTTGTGTTTTAATACCAATTAGGCTGTCCTAGCTTTGTACAGCTTGCATTGTGTCTTTAATGTGATTATCAGACTATTTTTAGGTGAACGAGTTTAGAACAATTTCAGTTTGTTTTGTAAGTCTTGTTTGACGGAAATGCACCTGCAGTATGTAAAAATGTATTATTTGACGACCCATCTGGTGTAATGGTTGAGACGTCTATGACACCAAGGTTCCGGGTTCGATCCCCGGGCAATACAAACATTTGTGTGCTACATGCTCCGCTTTCTACATCCAGCCTCCACCAAACCTTTGCATGTCGTCAGTATATATCGCGTTCAACACAGCAATTACCAGGATCAACTTCATGGTTTTAATTCTTGTACGTAAGGCGATTTTTCAAAATGCACTTATCGCAGCCTGAGGCGACGCTAGCGTGCCTTATTCTGTTCGGAACCTTAACACTAGGTTACTACCCTCAAATTATACACCGCGCCTCCCGTACAGTTTGTTAAAAGAACAAAAACTGCTCGGCGGCGATTGAGCAAGAAAATGGCCGACCACAATGGGGCTACTTAAAACAAATTAAACCAACCTCGCGTAACCGCGTTTAAGGGTCGCGATTTTTTGGAAAAAAAAGGTATTTCGAAGAGTCAATGCCCCTGCCATCTGGTGCGCTCGCGCCAAGAAAAAACGTTTTTGTTAATACACCCCGTGGCAACGGAATACAGTACTGATGGTCGGTAAGTAAAAGGGAATAACTGAGGAATAATACAATTAAAACACTAAAACCTTCTCCTAAATGTAACAAATATTTTACCGAAAACCGCACCGAAATTACAACATACATACTTACTAACAGGTCAAAATGAGGACCTCCTTTTTTGAAGTCGGTTAATAATAAATGATTAACACCTTCCGAAGAAGTACTGAAAGAATGTAGAAGAAATATTTTTAATGAAAATGAAAAGTGTTTATTCTGTTTAGGTCCTTACGGAACACTTATGAATGTCAAATGAATAGAATTGTAGTTATAGAAAAGACCAGTTGATTTCAGATCAGCATGTTTGAAAGAAAGAAAAAAAAATATTTATTCAAATAAATCTGTTACATATACTTTGGAATCGTCATCGTTTTGAATCGTTTATACTACTAGGTGGTAAACTCGACACTGAGTTGTCTAGGTAGGTATCACCGCAGTGCCAGATATCGACCCATGAAACAGGAGTGTTATGCACTTTTGTGTTTCGGGATGAGGGCACTGTAGCTAGATCAGAGACCTAACATCTGTTGTCTCGGATGACGGGCGCAGTGCGGCATTGATGGAGGATAATAACTAGAGGAGGCTATCGGTTGGTTTCCTTCAATGCCACTCTGTTATGGTTAGGCGTATCACTTACCATCAGGTGATCGTCCTGACCGTAGACTAATATTAAAAAAAACGTAAATTAACAACTCTGTGTCACAAAGCAGTGTGTTTTTTTGACTAATATTGAATAAACTATCGGCTCTTCCGCAAAAAAAAGTTATTTGTGAGTTAACCTGTTCCAGTTTTAGGACTGCAGCCGATTTAAAGGAAAAATCTTTCAATTTTGACCTCTATTCGTATGCATATAACATATTAGTGTTTTTGGTGAATTTAATAAGTATTTAAAGGAGGGGTTGTTGCTAACCGCGGCTTGCTTTTAAATGGTACGCGTGCATTACGTCGCTTTGGCGGTTCACTAATGGTTTGTTTGGAGATATTTAGATAAGTATGTAATGGGCTCTATGTAGAATATTTTTGGTTGTCATATACTCAAAGATGGCAGAATACCTTTAGTTTCTTGTAAAATATACAAGATATTTGACTGATATCACCTTTCTAACGTTATCATGCAGACGAATATGGATCATTAATAATATCCACTGACATTACACAGCGCCATCTAGCCCCAAGTTAAACGTGAAGCCTGTATTATGGGTACTAAGCAATGTACAAACATACTTGTATATATTTTTTTGTAAATACTTACATATTATACATAGCAAACACCCAGACCACGACAAATAGACATCATGCACACAAATGTTTGTACTGCCCGGGGATCGAACCCGGAACCCTTGGTGTTGCAGTCGACGTCTCAACCGCAACACCAAATGGGTCGTCATGTCTGACTTAGAATTAGAACTACCTGTTAACTCACTCTTGAATACTATCTGATGTTATTACTATCTAAGTAACTCGATAAATGAATCATGGTGTTGGTAAGTATGAGTAACTTAAAATTAAACTTTTATAAAAACCTTTAAACAAAATCATCATCAGCTGATTAAACGTCCCCACCGAGGGGCACGAACCAACCCGTAAAGGTATTGACCTTAGTCGTCCACGAAGACCCAGTGCGGGTTGGCCAACTTCACGCACAACCTTTGAATCTCTTCGCAGGCGTGCATGATGGTTTCCTCACGATGTTTTCCTTCACCGTAAGAGCGTCGGATAACGTACATATAATTTCGAAAATTCGAAAACACATTGGTACGTGGCGGGATTTGAGCCTCAGCCCAGTACCTAATATAAAAGAGAATAAATAAATTAGTGTGGTGAAATGGGCCCTGTCTCAGCATAAATATAGCTTAAATAATAGCAGCAATATTAACTCACCAATTCCAGTGGATTTAGTGATCTAGGCCATCGTGTAGTCCGGGCCGTGGCGTGTCCGCCGGGCCATTTGTCAACCTGATGCGATCAGCGAGACGTGTACTGCTCACGGGGTGGATTGCCCACTTTACTGAACATTTGAACTAATATATAAATGAACTATGTATAAATTATACAATTATATAAAAAGCAATTTAGGACTTATCGCTCGAAGATGACTTAACGCCACAAACACGAAAATAAAAGAAAGGTAATGATTTTGCAAAGTGACAATATCTGAATTTGACTTTTAAATAAATAAATACGTAATATAAACATGAAAAATATATAATCGACATATAAAAGATATAGTAAACGTAAATAAATAATAACATT